>JAXGGA010007472.1:0-62503 GCA_038373865.1 Uloborus plumipes
GAACTACTAAAAATATTTTAAAAATTCATATCAAATTTTCAAAAATGGCTCAAAATTAGAAAGGACTTTGGGACAGTATTTGTATTGTCATTCACTTACGAAAGCATTCAGAGATTAAGAAGGCTGAATAAATGGGGGAAAAAAAAGACCTAAGATATCACTGCAAAATACTTAATTGAATGTTCAAAACTTTTTACTGGGTCCAGGTCCACCGATGTTTTTATTTTAAAGAAAGAAAAGCAATAAAATATGGTAAGGTTGACTTTCTAAAAAGTCAACTTATCTTGGAAATTGGGGGAAAGTTACGTGAAATTTTATTTTAAATAAATGAAATAAGTTAAAGAGAGGAAAGAGGGGGCTCCTGGTGCAAATCCTTTCCTTTTGTCAGCACAAATAGCCTGAAATTTCATTTTCAGACTTTTATTTTCAAAGTTCTGACCAGGAGATGTGCAAATCACGTTAGAAATGCGAGGTTAGTGACCCATTCTTGCACCGTATCTTCACTGTAGAAGACAAACGGGTGCTGTACAACAATCATAAGCTCAAAACTCAATGACTGCATAAAAAGAACCTGTGAAACAGACGCCCAAACCAAGCCTCTATCCACAGAAGATATTCTTTGTTTGGTGGACTGTCGAGACCTTGGCTCAAAATGAGTTCCTTCAGCAGGTTCAGCCCGTTAATATGAATGTGTTCTGTCGTTATTTTAATAAATAACACATGAAACTTCTCATAAAACCACCAGTACTAGTCAATAGGTTCAGTCCCATACTTCTGCAAGATTGATCACTTTCTGATGTCTCGATTGGTGCCCGGCAAATTATCCAGGCCTTGGTGTATGAGTTTCTGAGGCATTCACCTTATTCTCCGGACTTGGCTCTGCCACATGTTTCGCCAATTGTGCAGGTTTTTCAGGGAAAAACAGTACCCGAATGAGGATGCTATAATTTAGGGAGCTTTGGACTTTTTTTTTGCCCAATGTGATGCCTTCTTCTGCCACAGTGGCATTTTTGAACTCAAAACTCGCTTAAAAATGTACTTTTGCTGACAAAGGTCTCTTTTTTGAAGGCAATATGTTACTTAAGTTCTGATGCTTGTTTTTCTTTGTTTCCATTTTGGCCAATAATTATAGAACAACCCAATGCAGTCACAACACAAAATTTGAATTTATTTCAGGGGTCTTTGAACACAATCCTTGCGTACGTCAATACTTCACTGTAGTGCTTAAAATTTTATTTGCTCTTTAATGATTTTATCTTTGGAATTTCAGATTTTCCAAAATAAGAAAGCGTAACGACTTTTCTCAAACAACTCCTTACCTTTTTGTGTGAAGCCTCAGGATCGCTATATAGCTTGGCAGAGATGTTGCGTTATTCTGATGAGCCATTGGTCGAACCCAGGCCGTCTGAATGAAACACAGTCACCCTCAACACTGGGTCAGGTAAAACTAAATATTGACTACTACTATAATTTTCACTGTGATATGTGATTGTAAAATATGTGGTTTTAATTTTGCTAGAGTTATTTTGAAGAAGTCAAGATAGAAAAAGAAAATTTGGTATATCAAGGTTTGTTATACTGGGACTATTTTGAGGTAGAATATAGGTATATAAAGAAATTAAGCATTTGTATGAAGAAATTAGAGCTCTTGATGTAACATGACAAGTGATGAGAAAGGGAACGAATTGCATTTAATTATATCTCACCAGGTACTCAATCTTTATGCGTAATTTTGCTTATACTCTCATTATTTATATCAGTTTATGTATTTAATTATCCTTTTGCATTGAAAAATGGGTTTATCATAACCTTGAAACATGTGGCTGTATTTTTTTAACAAGGTTATTTGATTTGCATTTAATATTGTTTGTTTCAGGGAGGGTTTAACCAAGTACATTTCTCGTGAAAACTATACAGGGTGTCCACTCCTATCGTGGACCAATAGCTAATTTCTAAACCGTTAGAGATAAGCATATAGTTTATTTAGGAAAAAATCTCCAAATTATGAAAGGAATTTTGGGTCTATTCAATGTTTTTCAAAAAATCAAATTTTGAAAGAGTTACGAAATTTAAATTTTTATACAGCCCCCCAGTCCTATCAATCATATTTAGTAAAACCTTCTTGACACTGTAACGTTTAAAACTAAAAAAAAATCACTCTTCTATCACAAAAATTGCCCAAGTTATGACGTTTTGAAAAATCAAGATTTTGAAGGATTTCGCATGCGGTCCCTTAACACTAGAACCGCGGAAGGGGTCAATTTGACCCAAAGCGAAGTTCAATTCACCACCACGCGAAAAGTATAAATCGAGGAAAAAAATCCTTTTATGACTTCTAATTATTTGAGGAGAAGAAAGTTTTTCCAGATTTAAAAACTTGTGGCATTATTATTTTTTCAGTTATTAGCACATATACCTAGAACCGCGGTAAGGGTCAATATGACCCTCAAGAAATATTGAAGCACAAATGACTAAAATCGTACATTTTCTTGTAAGCAACTGTAATATATTTCTTCCTCACCTAAGAATTTCTGAAATGGGATAAATAGGCAGTAATTTAGCAGAAGAGGGGTTGGGGGGAATCCCCCCCCCATCCTCCAACGTTGAAGAATTTATGTTTTTAGATATAGTTCGGTGTTGTTTTTTGTTGTTTTCATATAAAGTTGTATCGGCACGCACCTTCCCCCCTCTTGAAAAATTAAAAATAATGGTGGTGGGGCGGGGGGGGGGGGGGGGTTCATAGCCTATTCGCTGAGACTGAAACCTACGCATTTTGATCGGTTGGTTTTGAGCACTATGATTGGTTTGAAACTCGATCTATGTTTGGACGCAATAAAAAAATGACAAGGTAAATATTTTGTTCTATATATAAGAAATATTCCAGTAATTAGAGTGTTCAGGAAGCTGCAATTATCTATGAACTATTTAGAAAGTCATGGTAATGATAAAACTGTTTTAATTTTGAGAAGTTGAAAGTAAAAATTACTAGTAATTCCCTTGCAAACGTTGTTCTTTTTCATTGCAAAAATTATGAAAACTTATTGAACTTAAAAAAAAAATAATAATGTTTCGAGAAAGAATACACGTACGGAAAGAAATTTTAAAAACAAATCAACAATAACATTTAAAGCGGGAAAATAGTAAGTTGACAAAGAGGAGATAGTTTTGAACTTCTTTCAAATTGGAACAAAGGATACGATTTTTGAAAGAAGAAAGGGGCCAGCACCCAATACTAAACGCAGTATTATCCACAACAGTACTTCAACTGTTTTTATTCATGTTATGAAGAAATTGATATTGAAGTACATTAGAAAATTTACGGAAGATGAAATATATCGGCAGCTGAATATCATTGAAGTAAAGCGAAAAATCGTTCCGTAAGAGCACATTCGCCGCAAATCACTGGTCTAGTGTACTAATAAGTAACATTAGAAGAAATAAATACTTTCATATCAATTATTGACGTACCTAATATATTTTTTTCAACCCCCCCCCCCCCCCAACTTCATAGTTTGGGGCCAAAAGAGTACATATCATATTTTTTCCAGAATGCATTGCTAAGAACTAAGTTTATGGAATGATGGGATTTTTACGCTTTGACATAAAATAAGAGCAGCTTTTATGTAATATTTTGCACCTTGATGGGGGTGGGGTAGTCCATTATTTGGCTTTATGTAAAACTATAACTGAAAAATTTGCTGGTAGGCACCACTTCAAGATTTGATTGTAAAATCGTGATAAAAGTTTCTTCTTTCTCATTAAAAATAAATTAATTAATAAATATAAGTAGTTAACTCTAGTATGGTGACGCAACAAATGAAAACGACGGACAACCGCAAATTAAATGCAAACAAGACAGATTTCAAAGTCAAAACTGTAAAAATAAAACTGTAGATATCTGTTCAAAGTACAAATTTCTTATTTGTGCAGAGTATACAAAGCATACTTTTACGTTTTATTCACAACTCATTCTGTAAACTGTCGATTATTTTTTAAACTATAAATATATCCTAACATATTGAACACTTACTCTATTATCCCATTTAAAATAGCAAATACATGTATATTTTGTTGGAGATACGTTACTATACTCAAAGTAATAAAATTTTTAAGAATACGATATTGTAATTAAAAAACATTAATAATTGTTGTTTTATGCAAATAATTTAACTAGAATTCTGAGAAATATTAATTATTAATCTCTTAAAAAATATTTCAGCTAGCTGAATTAAGCGTTTGCTCATAATTCATTGAATTACTATCAGGGGTCAAAATGACCCCTTCCGCGGTTCTAGGTATATCGAAATCCCCGCGGTTCTAGTGTTAAGCGATCTCTCGATGACGTCATGAAATAATGCAAAATCTTGATTTTTCAAAACGTCATAACTCGGTCAATTTTTGTCGTAGAACAGTGATTTTTTTTTAGTTTTAAACGTTACAGTGTCAAGAATGTTTTACTAAATATGATTGATAGGACTGGGGGGCTGTATAAAAATTTAAATTTCGTAACTCTTTCAAAATTTGATTTTTTGAAAAACATTGAATAGACCCAAAATTCCTTTCGTAATTTGGAGATTTTTTTCTAAATGAACTATATGCTTATCTCTAACGGTTTAGAAATTAGCTATTGGTCCACGATTGGAGTGGACACCCTGTATAATCAATGAAATTAGATTTCATATTCTATATTCTACTGGGACATTCCATGGTAACTTACGTTGCATTTGGACCAACTCTTTGGCATTTAGCACCTCTGTGCAAACAAATAATGTTATACAAACCTTGCACAAAAGTGATTTATGAAAACTGCAATCAAAAGCAAAATTAAAATGCAAAAATCTTTGATGTATTTAAATTTTACAAAATTTAGCAGCCAAAAATAAAACAGTAACTTACATTACACAAAGAGGGAAGTAAGTACACAAAGAGGGAGTAGTTGAAAGAAAATTTTTGCTCTGTTAAAACTGTTCTAAGTTTATCAATTTTTTGGTTATTTTTAAGAATTCATTTTCATAGATTTAAAACTTTAATTCAAAAATTAAAAATTGGGAATTTCCAACTGAGTAACTTACGTTACAAAATTCACTTAAAAACATATCTTTATTACAAGAAATAATATTTGAAAACTACAGCTCAGTTTACCTTAAAATATTGAAAATTAACACAATTATAAGTTAAATTCACAAGAAATTAAAAGCAAGAATCAAATACTAATATCATTTATCAAAACTATTACACAAGACTAATTTTTTGAATGCATTCTAGCTCCTAGTTCAATTGGTTAAGTTTTTCAGATCATATTTTATTTCTTATAATAACTTTCATTCATTGTTTCTAGTCATTACCAATAGGTTCCAACATCAACCATTACTTTTACTTTAAACTCGTTTGCTTCAACAATTGTCAGAACTCCAGGATACAACGTATTTTCGTATTTCACCACATACCTGTTACCAACTTTATTCTTTCTTCTTGTTCCGTTAAATCCTTAACTACATAAAACCCCACAATTTGTCCTCTTATTGTTAAATAGTGTACCATTTTAATATAGTCGACGTGCATAGCATCAAAAAATATTTTTGATAAATTTAGCTTTTTGTAATGTATTTTAATATCACTGGGAGTGACTCCTATGACATTTATATTTGAAGGCTGGTCTTGTAGCAGCGACAAAATCACTTGTGTAAGTGACAATGCATTTTTGCTTTAATACAGCATTTTACACACACTGTTTTATTAATCCACCTGTCCAGACCGCACTCCACTGAAAGTGATAAAATTTCTTTAAACATGTTTTGAAAATTATATTTGATAAGTTTAAAATAGAATAGTAGCCTTTTTTTAATAATTTCTAGTACATCACCACCTAAATGTACTGAATAAACACCTAAATGTACTGTACTTTGAAGGTTTTTCTGCCTTTATATAGAAGTTTGGTAAGACCTCATTTAGAGTATGCTGTTCAGTTTTGGTCTCCTTATCTTAAGAAAGATATTAATTTATTGGAAAGGGTACAAAGGAGGGCTACAAGGTTAGTGAATAGACTTTCTAATTTAGACTATGATTCCAGACTTAGAATGCTTAATATGTATAGTCTTGAGCAAAGGAGAACAAGAGGGGACATGATTCAGTTATTTAAATTTATCAAAATGAAAGATGTTATAGGGTTAAATTTTTGCACGGAAAGCAGGACAAGGGGTCATTGTTATAAGCTGTTTAAATCTCAGGCTAACCTGGAAATTCGGAAAAATTACTATTTTAACAGAGTAGTGGAAACTTGGAATAGTTTACCGGAAGAGGCGGTAAGGAGCAAGGGAGTAGATAGTTTTAAGAGGGCCATTGATCTTCATTGGGATCTATAATTTGACTAGGACCAGCCCAGTTGGGCCCAGAGCCTGTTGCTGGTCGTCACATTTGTATTTGTATATGAATGCATTGATAGTTTTAACTAAATTAATAGTTCAAAAGGAGAAAAGAAATATCTGAATTTAGAGAGGAGTATATACTCTTATAATCAGTGGCGTAACTTCGTACCCGCAAGACCCCGCGACGCGGGGGGGGGGGGGGCAAAATTGGTAGGGGCCCAAAATAGATTCGACCTTTTTTTTTTTTTTTACAATTATGAATTCGATTGCATTTATTTGGTCCGCGAGGCCCCAAAGCTGTTTTCTTTTGATTTCCACGTTCGCGAGGGACAAGAGTTTCTCCACGCGATAATGTTTTCATTCCCCAGATAAAACACTCCGCGTTCGACTGGTGTTCTCCCTTCCGTTCGCGTGCCTTGACAAGGTCATAAGGTCACAGGGAAAGAAAGGCAGCAGGTGGTCAATTATCCATACCGTACCACCACAATACTTCCAAGAGAGCAGTTTCCAGTTTGGAAGAGCCCAAAGCGAAGTAGGAGAGAAGGGGCAGGGGGAGGATAAGCAGGGCCTGATTACTGAATAAGGCCGTGGCTAAGGCCCCCTCTCGCTCTTTAGGGGCCCCCAAACGGCTAATATTGTTTCAGTTTCAGTCTATGACAAAAATTGTTTCGGCCAAAGGTTAAAATTGTAAAGCTTGAAAGCAGGGGCCCCAAAGAAGTTTTTGCCCTAGCGCCCCGAGAAATCTCAATCGGGCCGTGAGGATAAGCCCTAATCTAAGCATAGAATAGGCCCGTTAAAGGACCCCCACCTTGTGGCGTGGGACAAAATCATAGACTATATATAGAAAATTATGACGAAATATGATGTTTTAAAAAATATATAAATGTAACTCAGTTGCAAAGCGAAATTTGCGGTTGCAGCATTACTCGCCTCGAATGCAGTACTCAAAGGCCCTGATTACTGAACAAGGCCTTAGCCAAGGGCCCCCCAGCCCCGCTTGTTAGGGGCCCCCAAATGGTTAATATTGTTTCAGTCTATGACGAAAATTGTTTCAGCCAAAAGTTAAAATTGTAAAGCTTGAATGCAGGGGAGAAGTTTTGCGCTATCGCCCCGGGAAGTCTTAATCGGGCCTTGAGGATCAGCCCTAATTATCTAAGCCATAGAATAGGCCCATTAGAGGTCCCCCCCCCCCCCACCTTGTGGCGTTTAACAAAATTATAGACTATATAAAAAATTAAGACAAAATATGATTTTTTTAATACATAAATGCATAAACATAAATTATTCTATTTATTTGTTTGCTCATTTTTCCAATTTTTGTCCAATGTAATATTTTTATTCATGCCTTTTAACATCTACAATTTTCTTCTGTGTCTTCGTATATGTGACGATATTTCACGAAAAAGTCATGAGTGCGTAGTTCCACTCGAATATCTGCTTTTCAATTGATGTAAAAAAATTCAAACTAACATTTTTCAGTTTTGTTGCAGCAGTAACTTTATTATCAATTCGAGTAGTTGTACATTTCTATCACTGTAGTGCCATAAACGACCTCATTGAAACCTCTAGCAAATGACGTATGCATATTCAGTGACTTTTGCAATTTCATGAACTTCTAGAATATTGCTCTTTAAAAATATTCTTATTACTGTGACACGGCAAATTTCTACTGTTATAAAATTTTTAGAACGTATGCATGGGATAAAATATGTGTACGGTAAAGCAAAAGTAATTTCAAATCTATTTTGCTACTTACGGGTATTCTTGTTCTTAATCATGGTTTAAATCACTTGGAAATTAATCAATGTATATTATATGTATATTTTATGTATATATGTAGTTATGTGATGCATCAATCAAAGTTTAAATTGCATTGAAGCATGTTGTTTTATTTTGGCTAAGAGTTGGGTAAAATTTAAACCAATTTGAAGTTGTCAAGTACGTCTGTCAACAGAGTATAAAGTAACCTTTTTGCATTTTAATTCTCCAATAGGAAAGTGAAGTACAATATTTGTCTGTTTGTGATTTTATATTTTGTCCCCCTTCAGTATCTGCACCTAATTTTTTTTTCTCCTCCTCCCCCCTCTCAAAAAAAAAAAAAACGAATTTTAAAATTTTTGGCCGATTCCTTTATTACACTTACAGTCTTAATTCGTTCTTTACTTTCATCACCTTTCATACTACATTGTAGATTTATTACGAAAGTCAAGAAACCTAAAATATAAAAAATGAATAAGAAACATAAAAACCTGATATGAGTTAAATTTTTTCTGAATTTTTTTTTCAAAAATTTTGTTTCTTTTTTTATGTGTGTGTGTGGGGGGGGGGGGGGCAATCATATTTTCTGCGGTGGGGCCCTAAATTTGAAGTTACGCCACTGCTTATAATCAAGCAGAGACACTTTAATAAATGTGATTAATTTAAAAGGAAGTAAATACAGCACAAATGAAAGAGATTTTGAATAAATTATTCTTACTAACCACATTTTTAAACTCAAGCATCTAAATTTTGCTTTGGTAACTTACGTTACACATTTTGATTCTAGAGGGAAAAAATAAACAATATTTAAAAGAAAAATACTGTTATTTGCTTAGTACACACTTATAAGATAGAAAATGTAACATAGTTTACATTATATTGCCCTTTCTTTATATTAGAAACTTTAATATGTTTTTGGTAACTTACGTTACATAGAACAGAGCCTTTTGGAAATTGACATAAATCACTTAATTTAAGTGAAAACACTTTTGTTTCAGTAATTCACATTATTAATTTAAAGTGTAATAAACTATAATCTTCCTTTGTAACATTTATTTAAAGGAACAAATTAAAACTTACCATTGTTGAAAGTTTGGCCATTTGCTTCATTAAAAATAAAATACTCTAATACCAACTTCAAAGTATTGCAGAAAATAGAAAACTTAATTCCTGACAAAAAATAGTCATAAATGAGAAAATTCGAACCTTTTTAAACCAAAAAATATGCAGAACAATCACGTTGCTCGAGTTTAATTTTTTCAACACTTTTCCACATTTGCATGGATTTGCCCTACTGCCTAATGTTACAATAGATGCTTGAAGGGCATTAACCTCTTCCTGGCTTTTTCCGAGCTGGACTCGGGCAAGCGAAATGTTCCATTCTGGCTCATCTTGAGTGTAGCTCGGGCACTGTGAAAATTAACACTGCACAACCAGTCTTTCCCGAATTATTTCACATGTCCCTTTTGTGGTTTTGGATGCTTTTATTTGCTATTGTTGCTACTAGATAACATAACTATACAGTGTTTTGAGCTGTAGATTTAAGATAAGAGTAGGCGCCAACTCTAAAGTATAATGATTTCTGCCATACAGAAAGCCAACTTTACACGTAAATACTCATTTATTTAAATAGATATTTTTACATTTATTTTTAGGAAATGTTGCATGCGAATGATGCTATTATGTTTAAAAAGATATGTATGTATGAAAATAAGCATTAAAAAAAATGACATTTTTTGATCCGTAATCCCGAAATTACTCATTTATTTAAATGGATATTTTTACATTTATTTTTAGGAAATGTTGCATGCGAATGATGCTATTATGTTTAAAAAGATATGTATGTATGAAAATAAGCACAAAATAATTGACATTTTTTTATCCGTAATCCCGAAATAAAATGAGCCTGGAAGGGGTTAACATGAAAAATATTAAAAAATGATCTACCTTTTCAATGAAAGAAAGAAATTTGATGTGTACTCAACAACATAATTTCGCCTTTGTTAAATATTCAATGCCTTTTAGTCACTCAAAAGCACAGATGTGCTTTCTCATATGTGTGCATTCAAAGTAATACTTCTGAAATTTTATTTTACGACACTTATATTAAATATAAAGTTTGGTATTTTCAAATTTAAAGAATGCTGGTCTTTTTATTAGTGATTCTAAATTTGAAGGTTAAAATATATATCGCAAAATAAATATTACAAATAAAATACTTCACTCGTACAATTATTGGATGATTTCATTTTTCAAATCATATTCAAAAATAAGAAAATTAAAAATAAAATAGCAGTAGTCAGTTTTTCAGCGAAAAAAAAGTGTAAATGAAAAGTTTTTTTGGAATAAATATGTTTTATTTTAAAATTTTTCTCTTGCCTTCAACTTGTATACTCATAGATTTGCAAGAGTATACATAAAGTTCTGTTAATATTCAATTTCATTGATAGCAAATATTTCTGTTCACACTTGATTTTGTGAGTATTTTAGCCTCTTGCTTTAAGAAAAAGTTAGATAAATATTAGTTGTTCCAGTATGTTTCGACATAGAGTAATAAGGTGATATTGACATAATATTTGTCATTTGATGGACAAAAGATTTGATGACATTAGATTTATCAAGATAAAAACAGGAATAAATTAATAAATAAAAGAATAAGCAGTAATAGTGTAAATCAAGTGTAAGCCCATTATAAATCATTTGATCTTAGAAAAAAACTAAAAGATCTAGTAAAGGACAAAACCCCAGTTGTATATCATAACCTTGGCCATAAAAGTAGTCAAATGCTAGGTGTAAATTATTTTCAAAATTTTTATTCAGGTCATAGAACTATCATTACACCAGGCTTTGCAGCAGCTGCAGTTCTCTTTATGTTTTTATTTTGTCTTTTCTTCCTTACAACTTTTTAAAATCATATCAAGGTACTCAATTTTTTTAACCTTTGTGTGTGTGTAATATTTTAGTAGTAATAATTTGATTCATTTCAACATGACATTTGAAAAAACACAATATTAAATGATTCATCATTTTTAAATTATGAAACTATTAAACTATTTTCTCTTTACGTTTGGCTAGACTGTTGGTCTCAGTCTGTGTATATAAAATATATGTATTTTCTTATATAACCGTATAACTGGGAATTTCTTTTTTTATTTTATGTTTACTAATTAAATATATATGTATGCAATTTCAAATGCTAACACATGTATTTTTTTATATAACTTATAACTGCAATTTGTATTTTCTTAATCTTTAGCTTGGTCCTGCCCAACAAGCAAATATGATTTGAAGCAATTTCTCAAAAGAACTAGTGTTTCTTCTGCAAGAATACTGAATAGTTGTAGAGAGTAGATAGTTGTAGAGAGAATACTAGTAGAGAGACGGTGTGTTATACTTCAATTTCTCTGCTGCAGCTTTCCAGGATGCTTTTCATATACTGAATGCTTAGCTGCTTATAGTATGATTTTTTTTTCGGTAATTTCCTTTACTACTGAACTAAATGGATGAACTTCTTGTTATATACATGTAAACATGTATTAAAATGTAACACAGTCATCTCTCAATAATTCAGAACTTAAGGGGCATTGAAAAAAAAATCAAAACATTGAGAGTAACTTTTTCAATTGCTCAAATTAAGAGATATCTTTGCATTAAACCAGTCATTATATTTGTTACAGTCTCTCTGTGTGCACACATATTTGGCTATTTTCTAATAAAGTAAAAAAAATGTGATTATTTTTAATGGAAAATGTATACTTTTTATGTAACCAAGAATTGTATTTTCCCTTTTCCTTATGATTCAGAGTTATGCCTGAACTTAGCAAGCAATTGTTATCCATGCTTTTGGTCTCCTTACTGGTCATTGTACATTAAAGCGACATCTCACTATAATGGGTGTCATAAATGATCCAACTTGCAGGGGATGCCTCTTTCATGAGGAAACTGTTGCTCATATCCTGTGTGATTGCGAAGTGTTTTCTGCCTATAGGTTTGAACACCTAGGTCGTCATTTGCTTGAACCTTGGGAGATTCATGACATTCCTATTAGGTGTTTGCTGAATTTTGCTTCAGCCACTGGTCTATTTTAAGGCTTTTGTTTGGGGACTAGTACAATAGACCTCTGGTCGCAGTGCTTGGTTCGTTTGAACCCCCCTTTCTCTCATTTCATATCCATGCTTTGAAGCAGAACCTCAGAAAGAAGGATTGAAGTATTACTGTTTCTTCTGCATGTATTAATACTGAATGGTTATATGACAAAGAGACTTGTTGTGTTGTATTCTATCAATTCCTCTGTTGTAACTTTGCAGTGTACTTAATACGTTGTTGTTTAGAATCGCTAACAGAGGTCTCCTGATGTAAGGTCCAAAAACATTTTTCTTACTCCGCAAATTTTGATTTAGGATTTAGAATATTTGGAGACAAACTGGCGAAATTACAATAATATTTCACCCTTTTTTAAATACCTCAGAAGATCTAAGTATGTATGAAGGTATATTTTATTTCTTTACTATTTTTTTTTTTTTTTTTTCATCATTCTGTAAAATAATTTGGAGTTTCATTCAGAACGTTGAGACTTTCCTCTCTAAAAATATTCAAAAAAAACACAGCGACCCTGATTGGTACTGCTTTTTTGTTTGATGTTTTCACCCTTCCCTTACCATGAAAATAAAGTAGATGAACTACATAGTTCTAAACTCAAGGGACCTTAAAAAAAAAAAAATAAATAAATAGTAAATACATCCTCAAATCACTTATGTTTATTTTCATTGTATTATTATTATAATATGTAAACTTCAAATTAATGTTTCTTTCATTATTTATAGTTAATCATGTTTCATATAAAAATGTGTATACTTTTAATGGTATTTAAAAATTGATATTCACAATCATTTGCAAAATGTGATAATTTAATATTTTTAAAATAAAATCATAATTAATATTACTATTGGATGTTACTTTGCAGTCACATGCTCTATAAAACTGATAACATATGTATTTGTGGCTTGTAAAAATCAGAAAAATATTAGTGTCATATAAAATATCATGAATAATTAAAATATTATTTAAAACCAAATGTTATTAGTCAATAAATTATAATTTATTAGAATTATAACAACCTTCCCAAATCTTGATGAGTTTGTGGTTATTTTCATACATTCCTCACTGTTGTGCTTGCAACACTTTAAGATATACAAGGTGTTCCATTTTAACCTGCAAGACCTTTATTTTCATAACTGTTCATTCTAGATGCATACTTCAAATTGCAGAAATGCTCAAAATGAAATGCAAAGTAAAGACATTAAGTGTTTGAAGCAAAAAAAAAAAAAAAGTCAGAAAAATACAAAATCTAGCTTTTCATACAGACTCCGAGTCACCTAACTTGTGTTAAGGAAAATCAAAGTCATAAAGATACAATTTGAAAACAAAAAGTTTGACATTAGTACGAACAATATTCACCGAGATATGAAACGGCTTGAATGAACTGACTTTGTAATTTAAAAGTATTAAATTATTTGCTGCAGCATATGACTTTTCTCAAACAATCCTAGGGCTCAAGCAAAATTTTCCCAGAAAAGTTATATTTCAGTTAAAAATTCAATTTTTTTTTTGTACTAATAAAAGTCCAAGGAACATTTGAGAGAAATTTGCTGAAAAAAATGTTTACACAAATTTAAAACACTTAATTAAAGCACTAACATTTACATGTTGAAAAAGCTTGCGAAGATGATATAGTGCACACGGCAAGTGAGAAATTAGCGCAGAACGAAAATGCGAAATCGAATAATACTTTAGTCTCACAAAGTAAATATGGTTATACAAAGTTAATTGTTAATTTTAATTGTTTTACACAAAACAATTAAAAAAAATAATTGCAATTATTTTAATTATGACAAAAGATAAAAGTACAATAGTTCAATTAAATTTATTGCTAAATTAATAGTTTAATTGCGGTTACTTTTTTAATCAATTAACAATTCGATTAAAAAATATAATTAATGCCCGATACTTGTAGAAATCAACCTCCTTCCCCGCTCTTAAGAAGAAAATCGAAAAAACGCATAGGTCGAGCCCTCACTGAAAAAAAATCGAAAATATTTTGCCGCGATTTTTGAAAGTTGACATTTAAAAAAAATGAGAAATTAAATGCAGTGACCATTCTTATGTTAAAAACTGAAATGTTCATTATTTTTTTACAGAAAAGGTACATTTTTGCTATTTTTGTAAAGGGTTCGCTTTTGAGGGTACGATTTTTATTACTTGTAGTTTTAATTTTGAATTATCAATAAAATGTTATTGTATCCATATTGTACTTTTTTTAAGAAATAAGCATTTAATTCACTACCACTATTGGAAAATTCAGGAGTTCAGCAATCCCCGCACTAGTCATGTCATTGGTCTTTTACTATAGCACAACTATCTAGTCTTTATTTCAGTAAACCATTCGAAATTATAGGAGAATGTGCAAGTATTTACTTCTTTAGCATTTGTTAAAAAAAAGTTGGGCTATCATTAAAATATTCATGTTTTTATATGCTTTTTTCTAAGAATTATTAAGGAAAATTGCTTGGCTATTCTTGCCCGCATATATACCGACCCCCTAACGTTCAACATCATTTTTTAGACTAAATTTATCGACTGATACGCGAGTACATACGGTATTTGTGATATTCATATTGTTTGCAATTTCAGGGTAAATTCGTACTTTTTCGAAAATCGGCAAAAAAATCGACATTTGTAAGAAATTGAAAGGAAATTAGGACAAATCGTTCCTAGTTTTCAAGATTACGGATAAAACACACTATTTTAAAGCCTCTTTACATAAAATAAAGTGAAAAAATGCAGCAGAATTTACCTGCGCTCAACTATTTGAAAACTTCACGTATCCGGAATTCAGTGTTTTCCGAGTGTTCTGGTGAGAGAATTGTCTAACTCTTTTGGCAGTTCACTAAAAGAGTTGCATTCATTTTTTGGGAATTTGGATTCATTCGCTTAGTTGAAAGATTCGATTCTTTTAAGCAATTAGTGATGATCTCTTATATCTTGTTCACCCTAAAGTTCTCTTGATAAATTTTACCCTAAATACAAAGCACAGCTTTGTTCCTGTTTTAATGGATAAATTAGCTTTGATGAATTTTATTATAACATTTTGAAGTTGGTAGATTGTCCAGATTCTTAGTAAGTTGTGACACATGACAATGCAACTGTGTAAAATGAATGTGTTATTAAGGATTAAATTCTAATTATTGATTTGCCTGAAAGTAGAATAGGATGCCATACGCTTTTATACTGTAGTCTTAAAGTTCCAATTTTAAAACAGTTTTACTTCAGTATACTAAACATGTTTGAGATAATCATGAGACTTTAGAGAGGAACAGAAAAAAAAAAAAAATACAAAGTACCATTGCAAATTAACATGAAGCAAAGAAAAATGACTTATGACTAAATTGGGAAGAAGTTCATTTTTTTGTTTTTTTCTTAAATATTAAATTGTCCATCATAAAAGCAAAAAATATTTAACGTTTTATTTGACACGCATCTTTAATTTTGGGTAAATTTAATTTAGAGAGCATGAGAGTAGACCTACTTGCAAAAAACTTATATTTTTTATGTTAATGTTGTCTTTTTTTTTTTTTTTTTTTTTGTCACTATACTATTATTTCAGTTTTAATGAATTATCACCCTCCATTTGTATTTATTTTTCTATGGGATGAAACTATCAGAACATCAATGTTCCTAGTTCCTATATAATATCTGTGTACTCATTATTTGGGCCAAGAGCCTGTTGCTAGTCCTCACATTTGTATTTGTATATTCATACAGGGATTCCCCCCCCCCCCTAAACTTGGGTGCCAACGTGTATATATCAGTTTTACCTATTATTGCGTAGTTTGATACAGTTTTACCAATCAACTCACTTTTTGCATTTTTCCTTTGAAAAATACTCAGCTTTAGGGTATTTACACAAGCATGGAATAAATACCTGGTTAAATACCCGAAAATACTTACCTACCCAACGAGTATTTAGCTAATCCACACACATCACTACTTATACACTTCCATGTTCAGGAAAAATAAAACAAAAAGCAATACAATTCAAAAATTCCAATGGAACAACATTATTGTGTTTTACTTGAACACTTAGATACAAGCCATTTTTCTTTTTAAGAACCAATACTCAAGTATAAACTTTAAAAAGTATTTATTGTAAGAGCAAAGTACACACAGTTATACAAGAGTATTAAAAGACAGTCTTTTCTTATTACAAAATTATTACATTAAACATATTTTTAATATGAGCATTAAAGTTACAATACTCGAAACTTTCAAAACATATTAAAAATGAATAACATTTATATCATTCCAGGAAAATTACTGTGAAAATTATCACAGAAAAATGCCAATGCTGATGTAACTAAAAAAGCTACTCTAATTAATTCAATTCGTATCAAAAATATTTTATCTCTTTTAACTATCAAAAACTAAAAAATACTTAGAACACATTTTATATTCAAAATGATGCTGACATAAAATTACCTAAATTGCTACTATTATTATTATTTTTTTTTTAAATATAAACCATGCTTATTTACTCCAGAGAAAAAGAGAACAAACCAGCGACAGGTTGCAGCTTAAGAAGCATACACATTAATTCCCAAGGAAGACATAATTGCCTCAGGAAATTACTTGCTTTGTTCTATTTATTTGTTCATTCTCACAATCACCAAAAATTAAATTGTAATCTTATTTTAACAGAACATTAGATTTTCATTTTGTTACTTTCAAGTCAGCTCAAAATTTAATAAATTTTGAAGTAAATAAATTTAAAAGTACTATTTAATTGCAACATGAGAAAATTTTGAAATAAAAAAAAATAAATACATCCAATAGTTGCTACATAAGAGGAGTAAATGAAATCTCCATGCTATGCAAGAAATATGCTATACAATCAAAAAAATAGAACACAAATCATATTGCATATTTTTTAACTACCATCTGACAGACCAACACTTTATTTCTGCCCACTATAGCACAATACATATATATATATTATTTCCAAAGCAGACAGAAATTACATTAATAACTTCCCAAATGCCATCATCAGCCATGAAATTGGAAAATTAAGAGAAAGAATAATCATGATCTAGTAGCTTGTATCAACAAAGATGAATTAAATATGCTCTACAGGGTCAGAAATATCACTGGTATCCCACAAATTAGTCAACTAGTACACCAGTTCAGGGATGAGAGTGACCAGAAAGTAAAAAGGAAGAAATGAAAAAAAATCACCGGGAAAAGTGAGGATGGAGCAGTATCCAAAACTTTAACAAAACAAAAAAGGCATATTTACCGCTTTTAAAGATATTTTTTGAATGAAATTTTCCCCACAATTTACACTTCAAATTTTTTAGAAGAAATTAGTACATGGCACATATTGTTTATCAAAACGTACAATTCTAGTATTTTTCAAACTTCACCACGAAAATGTCCTACACAAAAAGTACAAATAGAGAAGACTAATTATACAGATGTATTGATCCAGTCAGTTAAAGCAAGTTAAAAAATACATAAACTATTAAATAATGCCCAAATTAAACAGATTTTGGTAGCAACTGTTACAATAACTCTAAACTTTTAAAATATTTGCAGGATGCAAAAGGATTGAAATCTCAAATGAGGCATGCATTTTTTGTACTAAAGCACGTGTTTGATGTTGGCCTGCTTCCAAATAACATGTCTTTGGTGGAAATCGAGATGGCTTACGATAGAAAATAAAAGAAAAATTGGATTGAATTGGAAAGAAAAATGTTCTGATTTATATAAAATGCAAGCCTGAAAAGGGCAAAAAAAAAAAAAAGGAAAACTTTAGAAACAAACAAAAAGCTGGAATTCCAGCAAAAAAACAGATAAGTCTCATCCCTGACTAGTGATATAAATTGAGCACGATCATTTGCTGAACAGGTTGCCTGGTAAACAAGGTTACAGGCTAATTGCACTTTCAGTCTGTTGCTGATTGTTTTTTTATTATTATTATTATTATTATTATTATTACTTGTACATTTGGAACATATTCTTTAAAATAAAAGTATCAAATTTGTTGGACTAGAATAGTTCTTAAAATTACAATGGAGGAAATTATGATGAAAAAAAAAAAAAAAAAACTATAATTATACCTCAAAAATCTGTAGTAAACTCCTTCTCAATTGAATCGGTGAGTGCAAAAACAACATCAGTCGTAAAAATTGGAAAATTCTTTTTTTGTGGAAACAAGTTGTGGGAGGCAAGATGCGTGTTGAGGTCAAAAATCACGTCAGTCAATTTACTAATTCAAAAAATATAGGGCCTGTTATTTGAACATTGACCGTAGAAACAATGCTAGAATTAATATGTTTTTTCTCTCTCCTGAACAATTTGAAGTTCTGGACTTACGTACGTTTGCACTCACCGATTCAATTGTGTAAAAGATTTGAGAGAAAGCATTAGTGTTAATATTAAACTTAAAGTAAACAATTTATTAGATAGAGATACTGTGCAAGTATTAGGGATCACTACCTTGAATAACAAAAAAAAAATATTAAAGAAATAATCTAAAAAGTAAGATGATGAAATCATAATTATTATATTCATTGCATCGAAAAAAATTAGTTCAAAAAGTTATGAACATTACAAAATCAAGAAATCTTGGTAATAAATCAAAGAGAACTTTTGTCACTATAAAAGCTACCACTTAAAATGATTTAAGTTGCATAATTATTACCTCTTTGCCCAATTCCCCAATACTTTTTATACGTTATTATTGGATGCGACTGAGAGTCTGACAGAAAACTTATAGTAGGAGCATTTTCTGATTAAACTGTCTGTTTTAAGCTTATAATAACTTGAACTTTTGTTACTTTTTTTGAACAAAGATGAGTCATTGCTCTCTCATCATATTTTATTCCAATTTTTTCTTACTGTCTATGCCGTTATATAATGCTTCAGTGGTATGCAATGTCATATTATGACGTGTACAAACAGATTTTTTTTTAAACCAAAAAGCTGTCCTGCTCTGTAAACTTTAATTCTATTAGTCGCCAGATTTATAATATATTGATGCAATGAATATAACGTTAAATTAAAATGCATCAATCATAGACTTTTAATATCAACAACTAAAATCATTTCAAATGCATGTATTAAAACATTTCATTTTAAAACATTTCTTTCTCATGTGTTATAATCTCCAAACTTGGGAGCAATTTCAAAAAATTTTGGAAAGAAAAATAAAAGAATTACCACTAAATGGAAGAAACTCACCAACAATTGAAAAAACTGTTACAGTAGCAAATATAGGTACATAAAATCTACTTATTTTTTCAAATTTTGATTAATTTTTAGAGAAATACTTCAAACAAAAAACATGCCACTAAAAGATTAAAAATGGAGGAAATATCAAAACAGCATGTGGAAATATGCAGTATACATAAATATAAAACAAACATATATTAAGTAATTTACACACACATTATATATATGCAAAATGTAAAAAAAAAACAGTATATCAAAAATCTTTAGGGATTAATAGAAATAGTCATAGTTAATCACACCATGGGGGAGGGGGGATGGGATCATGAAGATTTAACAAATGCAAGAATTTTATAAAATCGAAAGCGAACACAAATGAAATGTGCTAAGTATATTTCAATGAATGAACATTTGAAAGTGAAAAAATATATATTCGTTACGAACACAAAAATATTCCAATCTTTGAACATTAGAATCAGTGTTAACTTTATGAACTTCAAGAAATAACTCATGAAAGTTGATCAAAAAAAAAAAAAAATGTATTACCAATATAGTAAACACTATATATCACTTCAACATGGGTGCAAATATTATGGCACTTGAATACATACATTACGTATCAACAGTTTCAGGTTTATTCAGGCACTTATGTCAGTTGTAGTCAAAAGGCAGAGAATCCGAGACTTGAACTTCAGAAGCACAAATTGCACTAATATCAGTTCTCTGTTGGAGAGTCGTACTTTGAATATGGTTAGCTAAATCTACTGAAATGTCTAGATTCATCTGCAACAAGCCAGAAGAAAACAAGAGAAAAACATTACAAACTACAACAAAACAAGCAAGAAAGAACATTTCCTTCAAGATTTTTTATTAAATAAATTACAAAAGAAAATGAAAAGAAAAAAGAAAATTTTGTTTATGAGAAATGACTGAATCTCATTGAAGACAATGTATATAAATATATATATATATATTCTAAAATCTGAGATCTTTCAGTGGAGGTATCCAACTGAGCAGTCAGCCATTCAACAGCAGCAGCTTTATTAAAGTCTCACAAATAATGCTACGGTGGCAGGAAAATAAAATACACATATGTATTGATAAAATGTTTTTAAAAACTCAACTTGGAATACACACATATAGGTTAGAGGGAAAATTGAAAGACTGAAAAGTGAATTTCAATTAATTAGGGATTTCTTAGATCGATAACTTGAGAGCAATTGAAGATAAACCATGGTATCTATGATGATTTGTGCTCCACGTGAGCTGTTATATCACCTTCTAAGTATTTACTAAGAGTTTTGAAACGTCCCGTATATGTCTGCCGGAACTGAACAAGTATTATTTTCTAACAGACATTTGAAACAGTTACTAAAATTAATGTAATTTACTACAGCCTTGAAAAATATATTTGCAATATTTTCTGAACCTTATGCATGTTTAGCACAAAAAAATTAGATAATTTTTCACATAAAATTACCGAAAACATTTTTTAATAATTTGATGCATCTGATGAAAGCATTTTAAAGCTCTGTTTTTCTTCTTCATGACTGCTGACTGTGGCCTTCCTACTGCCTTTCAGTACGTATCTATCTTTTGGACAACAAAAGAATTTTTGGAACACTATAGCAGGTAACAAAGTCAACAAAATGTTTTTTTTTACCCCAAATCATCACTTTCTTTTAATTCTCAGGAAATGCTTTTTGTCTTCATGTAGACGTTCGTAAGATCTCATTCTGAGTAAGATGTTAAGTTTTGGTCTCCTTATCTTAACTAAGACTTATTTGAAAATGTATCAGGTTTGAAAATGAACCTTCGGATTTTGTGAATGATTCCAGGTTTAAAATGCTTACTACTTACTATTTGTAGTCTTGAGCAAAAGGACACGATTCAGTTGTTTAAATTTATCAAAATGGAGAATGTTAAACATTCTGTATAGACTGCAATATCAGTGTATTTCAAGCTCTTCAATTCCGAAGCTAATCATGGAACTAGCAAAAAAAAACTATTTCAAGAGGGCTGTAGTTTGGAATAGTTTATTGAAAGCAGCTGTTACTTGCAATGGAATGAAGTTTTGAAAAGGATTTTAATCTTCATTGGGGATTGATAAATTGACCAAGACCAGCTTCTCTGGGCGAAGAGACTTTCTGGTTGTTACTTGTTTTATTTGTACTTGAATTATTTTTATTTGCTTTGGTAACCTGGACCTGTAAATTTGCGTCGTAAAATACTGATTCGTAATTATCTTTTGTTTTAAGAGTTAAAATGCCATTAAATCTGAGAAAAAGGCTAACTTAATTATTCTACATTCATTTTTGTTGTTGAAAATACTTTTTCTTTTCCTATTAACCGAAAAAATAATCCTGAATTTCATCTATTCTCAGCATTTCCCAACTTTTGCATAATTTTACTACTTGAATTTCCTGATTTCGATATTCTATTGCCATTAAACGTCTTTAATCAATTTTCAGAAAAAATAAATAATCTAGCTTTATTCAAATTCTGATGTAACTGGATTATAGTTCCAGAGGGGAAAAAAAAGATTAAGATAATGATATACATAAAATCAACGAATCACACAGCAAACCAAAAGGAAGAAATTTTACAGAAGTGGATGCAATTGGAATTCAAAATGTGTAAAAAATTGGAATTAAAGGGTAAAAACCACTAAAATGCATACATTTTATTCACAATCCGTAAAAGTTGGCAAGAATGAAATAGGGCACTTTGATTGGAATTTCGAAGTTTATTGTTATTCTAATTTTAACCTTTTGGAGCCGGGCTGTTCATATAGAAATTTTTCTTTCGACCCACGTAGTATGACAGTTGAACCACAGATTTCTTTTTTATTGCAAAGAGAGGGTATAAACTGTCGTACCAGACTTATGAAACCTTGAAAAAATCCCCGGCTCCAAAGGGTTCGATGAAAATCTCAACCCTGTCCTCTAAAAAAAAAAAAGACTTATGGTACAACGTGTGTACCGCCCTGTTCCTAAAGGTTAAAAAGAATATTATAACCCATGACTTAATTTTTATGGGAACACAGTCCTTCTGCACTTCTTTTTTTAAGTCATTTTTTTTTACAAACTCAGAAGTTAGTAGCGGAGCTTGAAAATATTGTACTCTAGAGCCCATCAGTAGATCAATTCTGAAATTGAAGGGCTTGCTGCAAAATGGAGGTAGCTCCAATTTCAAACGTTTCAGAAGGTTTGCATTAGAAGTAAAAACATTTATTTTTTTCTTTTTATGGTTTAATAACTTCCCTTGTATGATTATCAGTAGTTATACATGAGGAGTCATTAAAAAAACAAAATTAAAAATTTGATTTCATTTTCCAAGCTTTAATGCGAACCAATTGAAATTTGAAGCTACCTCCTTTTTGCAGCAAACCCTTCAGTTGATGAAATAGTCACTTCCTTCCCACACCCTGTTCTTTCCTTATGGAAATGATCACATATGTAACATAAATTGGTGCACACATGGCAGCTTATTGTTGGCCTAGCTCCCAAGTTTTATGTACTAAGTGTTAGAACTCACATCACGACTTACTTAAAAAACATACATATTCTAGAATGTTATGAGCTAAGTGTGTGTTAGCAACTACTCTAACCAGAGAACTACACGACTTAAGTAAAATGAAAAAAGGTAAAAATGGTACCATTCGAAAGAGCATACTGAGACATGTTTTTGACACAAAGATCAGTTGTCCTCGTTTTCGAGATAAGAGGTCTTAAAGTTGGCTGAAAAGTTGCCAAATTTGAGGACTTGACAAGAAATCGAAGCTACCTCCCGATTCCCCCTTTTGCCGCATGCTAGACATTGCGCTATTTCCTTGTTTGGCCATTTGTAAAGGGCGTAAAAGATGCTTTACATTAATCCTCTACTTGTGTGAAAGAGAGTAAAGAATTATTATCAAGACTATGAAGTAGAAAGCAGAAATACACTTTAGAATTTTAGTTAAGTTTATTTTTCTGAACTAAGTTATGTATGTTAATTATTATAAATCAAAATACAAAATATATTGTAACTGTAGCTAAATAATTCAGGACTAATGCATAAATATGAAGAGCAGCTAATATGAGCTCATGTACAAAAATGAAACAGATAGTCTTTGAAGTAGAAATTAAATTGTCATGGATTATGATATCAGTTCTTATTTGAACAAAGAAAAACATCGATACAAGTATTCATTCTTTATCGATATCTATAGAACAATTCATATGCACCAATGACATTTTAACACTTTTATTTAGGGGGGGGGGAGCTTTGTCGAAGTTTTTTAAATTTAAGATTGAACCCCCCTATATTGTTGGAAATGCTTCACTGATCACAAAAATACTAATTTTTTTCTGTACTATCAAAATTGAGTAAACTCTAGCCTTTTTCTTGTTTTTTACTGTACGGCACTATATTGGGCCATCGGAGAATTCGGTATCTCATTTTTGTCCCCATACTAGTGATATATTTCCTAGTTGGGAAAGGGAGGAACACAACAAGGCACTACACAGACCATGCATATGAGATTTTAACATTCTAAAGGGTACCATTTTTGAGTTATGTAATGTACACTTTGTACACCCATACAAACGTATGTGCAAACATCACAAGAAAACTTATGCTAGTTAACTCAATGATGATCAAAATGGATATTTTGGCTGTGAGTATGTTCTTTGATACATATTCACTTGTGTATGGGTAGAGAAACTACCTAACATTAATTGAAAACTGGGAGAAATAAAAATTTGTAAAAATTGTGCTTTTTTTTAATAATTTTTTGGGAATGCATTTTTTTTTTAATAGTTTGTACAAGGAATTTAAATGTGCTGTTCAAATTGTGGCTTCATACAAAGAAACAACTTAGATCAGAAAATAGGTTAAGAAGAAAATAATATATGAGTAAAATGGAGAAATTCTGGAATTATGACGAAAACTTTTAGACATTTTTGAATTACTGACTTGATTCAAAGAAAGAAGCAAAATACAGTAATTTATTTCAAAATAAGTCAGATATCTTAAACTGAATGACTTTATTTAGGCCATGCAAAATATATTTTACTTGTCTCAGTTATAGGTGACAGCACAGTACTTCCTGTTTCAATCCTTTAGTTCAGTTTTGGAGTTCAAGCAGTTTGCTCAAATCAGTTTAAACAAATTTCAGCTCTAGTAGCATTGAAAATAAATATATTTTTAACTCTAATGTCATGAAAGCATTCCTGGTCAAGATCTTCTAAATGGTGAGTTTTAATAGTTGGAGGAAGCTGATGAAGATCTTATTAACAGTATTTGCCAGAAGATGTTATGTGCCTGTGGAATCGCATTTGCTAGACAGAGAGGGGGTGCATTTGAGTTTGGTAATTTAAACAAGCATTAATTTCCTGTCCTGCAGCAAATTCCAGAGCACTTGCTTGAAAGTGCACCAACCCATAATATCTCTATAGAAAAAGTTTTTGGAGATGTTGATAATCGTTTAAAACATTCTGGACCATGTGGTTTTGCTGGTGTTTCAGAGAAAATAGTTACTACGCATTCAAATCACTTTGTGCTTGTTGATCATGAATGGAGAAGTAAGGAGTTAAAAAAAATGAAAAAAGAAACTGATGAACTTAAAATAATTTGGAGCTTATCCCAAAAACAGATTCTTTTAAACAGTGTGCATAGCACAGACATTGACACAGTGAAGATAATACAGGAAAGAAAAATGCTTACCATAAAAAAGGAATTTAGAATTATACACAGCATTATTCCAACTAATTATGAAGAAATTAAGGAGATAATAAAAAAAAAGACAAAGATGAAGGTGAAAAGTGCAAAGTTTTGAAATTACTGGTAAAAATAGCTAAAAGTGATTTCAGAAATTTAAAACAAGACCACATACTTTTCAAGCAATGAGGGTTAAGTCCTGAGACAATTATGAACAACTTAAAGGTCCTATATGGCCATAAAGTTAATGACGTTACTGCAAATGTTGACGATATCAGAGCTGTTTTATGTAATACATCTGATACAAATGCAGAATCTAGATGATCTGCTGCCATTGCACGATGTGCCTGAGAATGAAATGGTTGCTGCACTTTGGGATGGAGAGTGGGGTGTTGGTCAAGTCATAAGCAAATTAGATGAAGGCACTGATACATACAGGATAAAATATATGAAAAGGGTTAAAAAAGATTCAAACTTGTATTGGATATGGCCATTACAAGATGGCATACATAAAACCAAAGGGGAACAAATCATTATTTGGCCGATAATAGACGTTTTCGTAGATGTTTCCTCTACAAGAACAATTATTTTTGAACTAATTAATCATGTTTTAATTAATAATATAGCAAATACAGACTGAAAATATTTAACAGATTGTATCACCAAAGAAACTTAATCTAACATTTTTATTTACTTATTGTTGTTCAAAATGTTTTCGAAGCAATGCAAAAACGAGAAATAAAGTCAAAATATGAAAAAGCACCCAGAGTTTGGACAATTTTTGAGATATTCCAAAAAAATTGCTTGTTATGTCATCTTTGTATAACATTATCATCCTAGGGGGTTCAATGTTAAATTCAGAAAAACTTTTTTTTCCCCATAGCAATGCTCCCCCCCCTCTATTGTATTTGCACTTTATTTCAAGAATAGTAAACTTTGGCTTTTAATGTGATTTATTCAAATCTAAGGAGCCATTAAGTATTTAATCTGAAATATCAACTTTCGAAAAACAAATTTTGTATTTGAAAAATAATGCTTTGTAGGGTGTTGCAGACATGGCTGTGTGGTCAGGAATGTAACATGTACAAATTATTAGTATTTAAATACAAGACAATTTTTCTAGATAATACATAATAGTTCCTTATCAAAAGCGTAGCCAGGGTTTTTCCACAGGGGGCTGTCCATGGTGCAACTAGAATTTCCCCCTGAGGTTAATTCTTATACTTGTAATATATATTACCCCCATAAAAATGCCTCCTGCCCCATTCCTTCCTTGTTGTACACCTGGGGGCTTGCTGCATGAATTTGAATGTGAAGAAATAATTCAAATTAAAGGTGCAGGTTTTTTGAATAATTTATTTGCTGAGACAATACATTTTAATCTTTCAATTTTACCTTCACATCAACTACATCATAATTATAATATCAGAATTCATTATTAAGACACAATTCATTCTGAACTGTTTAAAAAGTGAAATTCTATTTTTCAAAACCATTACTTCAAAACAATAAAAAAACGTTCAAGAAGTTCACAAACACTAAATCAATTTTGGATAAAGTTAAGTAACTTAAAATATTGCGGTAAAATTGTTATTTTGACATAAATTAAACAAAACATATAAAAACATTGTAATATTATTTTCCATTAAAGTAAAGGAAACCATTCAAGCAAAAATATTGAGTAAAAAAGTAAAACATTTTTATGTTTCCTATTTCTGAGTCGGATACAGCCCCCTCACTCCCTCCCCTTCCCTCTCGCTACCTTGTTAAAATTATGTTTGAAGTCTTAAATATATAATGTGTTTCAAACTATTTTTAGCCTATTGCCCCCGTTCAAGTCAGGAAATGGAAAAAGGGTCTTTTAAAACCTGTACTGCAGTTTTTTCCAAGTTTTGCGTTTTTTAATCTTGTTTACATTTTTATTTTGCCGCAAAGGTTTTTTTTTTCCAAATTAGATCGAACGCAGAAAAATCAAGAAAATTTAGAAATTCTGAATATATTTTAAATATTTTGTTTACCGAAATAGGAAAAGTCTTTAATAAAAATCAAAATGCAATTTCCCATAGACTTCACAAGTTAGAGATTCGCTGATTTTAGGGAAGTTCATTCAAAGCACAAATAAATTTATTGTGTGCAAAAGTGGTTATTGAACCAAAAAAAAAGGTTTTATAGAAATATATTTCGTCTGAAGTACTTTTTTCAAATTATTATTTATTTACTGCTTTAATTTTTGCTAAGCTACACCTTATTGTATATCTAAATTCATTCTAATTTCCAGTATTTTTCTTTCAACTTTCAAATGCCATTATCTTCTCTAAAATTATTCAACACTTGTGATTATTAAGGGGGAAAAATGTTTTACTAATTGTATGCATGTTAAGCAATCGAAATTTCTTCAAGAACTGGAAGGACACGTGCACTAGGTAGGAAGAAAACTTAAATGCAAAAGACCTAACCAGATTGGTACACGACAGCAAATTTCTTTCATTTTCTCTCTTCTCATCAAACCTGTCACCCTTATTCCTGCTTCAGAGCATACAATAGCGACTGAATGGAATGGCTTGACTATCTCTCAACGGTCTCACTACACATCTGTTCTTTATACTCAAATACATCACAGTTAAAAGCCAAAGAAAAAAATTTCGAGAATAAAATGCACATATAGGCGTAAAAATGCCTCTTTTGTGCAAATGGATCAACTCTAATTCAATCCTAATTAATCACTATTAAGAAATATTGAAGTTCACTATGTAAAGCAGCTAAAAGATTTTATACATATATATTATATATTCAAAGTAATTACTCTCCACAAAATAAATCGAATTTAATTGAGAGAAAAAAAAGACAATAAAACAACATAATGGTTGAAAATGACACAGTACCTTTCATTCCAAGAGAAAAACCTCTCCAATTTACGAAAACTGTAAGGGGAAGTTGTGCTCTTTGTTGAAATCATTCATAACTTGAGCAGTTTTATTAGCTGAAAAAAACAGGAAACCATTGTCGCTCTGTCTGAATTTATCTGAAAGACGAAGGGAAAATCAGTCAGTGGGTGAAAAATTTTTCCCCAAAATTGAAATTCTACCTCGTGTGAATTAATCAAACTCATATAAAAAGAAAAAAGTCTTGCAAAACACAGTGCTCAAGAGTTATTTAAAGCATTGATTTAGAAAGTTACAATAAAAGAATGATTATTTTTATGGTGTAATAAATAAATATGATAGGATACACAGCAACTGCATAACATTTCGAAATTTATCATTTATATGTGGAAAATTAGGGGTAAAAGTAAGCAGAAATTGCAAAATATTACATTTGAATTTTTGTTTTTTTTTTGAAATTCAAACTGTCAAACCACAAAAAAAAAAAAAAAAAAATTGAAATAGTACCCCCCCCCCCCCCTCAATCTTGACCATCTTCCATGTCATCTTCAGAAAGTTTTATGGTATTTTATGAATCAACCACTATTATGGCCCCAACTGAGAAATATATTTTGCTTCTTCAATATGAATTCCTAAAAAATATCAAAGAATATTCCTATGCCTTACCAAAATCAGTGCTAAATCTCAGCATATATACAAGAGATGGGGAAAGTCATTCTTTTGAATAACCTGTTCATAAGAGGATCATTCATTTCTTCTATCCATACATTGAACTTGTTCATTCAAATGACTTTGTGCATTTAAAAAAGTTGCTGCGAGAGTTACTTGCATACATTAGAGAACGTTTGATTGGATTAGTAACATTCTTTTAAAGAAAAGCAATTTTTTTTTAAAATACAGTCGAACCTGTTCATCTCGAAAGACTGTTTATGTCAGAAGTTTTCAATTTTCCTACTTTTACAGCATAAATTTAATGTTTTTTCTCATGTTTATGTCGAATGATTTTTCCCGAAAACCTCTATATCTTGAATTTTGACGACTCATTTTTGAATTTCATCTCCAGCCACCTTTATCAATGGTATAACTTGTGGAGACCAAAATCATCTTCTGCACAATCATTCAAAGAGTATGTTCGTACTTAAAGGTATGCATTAATTTGCTACCGATATTGTCATCACAATTAGTGAAACATGGACTCACAACATGTCACACAGTAAAATATTCAACAATATCAATGCAAAACAATGTATTAAGTATTTGACTTTGTTCCAATTGCTTCTTTTTGTAAATTTTATCACAACCTCTGTATCTTAAAACCTCCATATCTCGAATTTTTCTTCTGTCCCGTGAAATTCGAGATAGACAGGTTTAACTGTATAAGAAAATATGTCACTAAAATTTTAATAAAAAGTATTTTATTTAGGTTTAGATGTATAAAGCAATCATAGTTCATTTTGTAGGAGAATTCTCAAGTAGTACAATTTCTGTTTTTCATTCCAAAAGTAGCAGGTTAGATTCTAGCATGTTACAAAATTATATACAGTTGGTTCTACGTTTAATGTCGTTCTACTTAACAACTCGCCATTTAAAGAGAACTTTTTGTGCCCCCAGACATTCCACTGCAGTGTCTCCAAACATTTTGCTAAAGGGCACCGTCTTCTACATAAGGACAATTTTCTGTGGTCCTTTGAGAGTCATTAAATAGAGAACCAACTCTAATTAACCTAAAAATAAATAAATAACATTTCCATAGTGCAGGAAAGTTTGCAAAACTGATCTAAAAAACCATACATGCACACAGAATGCCGTCCTGTAAACCATTCAATGATGAAATTTTTTTTAAACAGAACAAAATATGAAATTTCATAAAATAGTGCATTAATTCTCAATGGAAAAACAAATATAAAGTATAGCATGGACATCATGTTTTGGGCTTAAATAAAAATAGTATCGATGAGAAAAAGAAGCTAATTTCAGTAAACAAACAAGAGAGAGATCTATAAAATAAGCAAGCATTAAATAGGCTAAAATACTAAATCTCTACATAGTATGAAATGAAGTCTCAAAAAGCGTCTGTTAGTTTGAACGCACAAAACTCAAGAAGCACCTGGAGGATTTTGCTAAAAATTTCAGAGTTTGCTCCTTTTTGCTCAGGAAAGATTTGGGCGATAGTTCGAAAAAGATTCGATAAGCGGTTCTTTTTTTATTCCAATTGAAGACCATTTTCATGTAAACAGACTCTGATTGCTGACCTTATATTAAAGCAAACTAAGTTGATCAAAAAACATGTTAAATTTAGATTATTTAATTGTTTTTGAGAGAACACGGTAATCACAGAAAGGGAAGGATAATACTTACTAGTACATTTTCTTGTCGCAAAAGCAGAACAAAGAAGGAAACTCGAATATTCTCTTAAAACCTCATACTAAACTCAATTACAAGAATTTCGATTACAAATAAAAAATGGCAACAGAAAAACATTTAAATCATGGAGTTTTCTTTTCAACGGCCAACAATGACATTGGCGTCCAATTGCGTAAATTTAAGGCTTAGCCGCATTTGCGAAAAAATTTTAGTATTCGAATTCTATATAACATGGAAATTCCAAACACATTATATCGGACACAGAAATTTTTTTCTTTCTTTTAAATACTGTTGCTTTTCCTTTTTAAGTATGTTTTCACTTCAAAAATCACGAAAAACGATTTAAGGGTTTCTAATTAACATTTTCGTTAATTAAGGTCATTCGAAGACGCGACCAAGTGAAGAACATGGAACACTCTCGATCAACTCTCCTTTCAAACAATTTCTTTTTTTCAAATCGGTCCATCCAATTAGGCTCTAAAGTGCCACAGACAGATACACAGACCAACAGATACAGAGATACGTCAACTTTTTAACCCCCTTGCTTGTTGCGTCGGTTGTTTAAAATGAGGATTGAAACTAAATATAAGGATAAAAATGCACATATACAATTTTTATTTTCCAAAAGAATTGCAGAGATACACAAAACTAAAATATTAAATGGAAAAAGAAATGAAAAACAAATAAAGTGAAATTGAACTTAATAAATAAAGACTTAGCTTAAAAAGTATTCTGCTTGAGGGTAAAAAATATGAGCGCGAAAAAAGTATCGACACTTTTTTTCCTCACCTTCAAACATACAAAGTATGTAGATTTAATAATTAACTCGTTGCTATCTAAATGGGTACATTTTTAATTGAAAGAAAGAAAAAAGAAAACATCAAATTCAAATTGCTTCTATTGTTAAAAAAAAGTATTTCAAAAGTTTATAACACACACTTACCCAGTTACTTCTGGAGATGATTAACACCTGTTCTGTTGTTAAATTTTAATTCGTTAAGATTTTTTTTTTTTGCTAACAAGTAACTCTGTGAATGAAAACTTTTTGTGCGTTCTAACTAAATGACAGTGCAAATTTGAACTGGGGTGGGATTTGTTTCTCTAGCTCTCTATGAAACGCTTGGGGGCCCGCAGCACTTGCTTACAAGAAGGGAAAAGGGGTCTAATCCCCGAGTCTCAAGTATCGCTCCTCATCAGTTAGTGGCTAAGGCCTTGAGAGAAACCAGGGCCGGCCTTAGGCCGATTGGACCGATTTTGCCCAATCGAGCCCCGCCCTAGCAAGGGGCCCCACACCGACAAATTATTTTTGCCTTTAGGTAAATGAGAAAAAAAACCATATCAAAATAAAAAGCTAATTGGCAATATTTAACTCATGTTTAATCTGTTTGAAAGTATTGTGCTACGTTTAGTTCAATTTATGCTGAAGGAGCAAGGGGCTCCGCGCCGACAAATTATTTTTACCTTTAGGTAAATGTTAACAAAAAACTATATCAAAATAAGAAGCTAATTGCCAATATTTACCTGGCGTTTAATCCGGCTGAAAGTATGGTGCTACGTTTAGTTCAATTTATGGTATAGGAGCAATGGGTCCCGCGCCGACAAATTATTTTCGCCTTTAGGTAAATGTTAAAAAAAAAACTATTTCAAAATAAAAAGCTATATTTAACTGGTGTTTAATCTGTTTGATAGTATTTTTCTACGATTAGTTCAATTTATGATGTAGGAGAACTTTCTGAAACTTTTGACATATCTATTATTCTATTGAAGTTATCAGATACATTCCCAAAACTACTTCTGTCAGGTAAATTATTAGAAAAATTTAAACATCTGTCGATTTGAACCTCTTAAATCCAGGGTACCTACGGCAACTTATACTCTATTGTCAATAAAAGAAAGAAAAAAGAGAAAAAAAAACATAATCGGCCTGCCTCAACGTCAAAATTCTAAATGATTATCGCCCCTTAAATATTATGGCTATAGGGGGCCATCGCAGGGCCTTATTTTACTGGGGTCTCCCATTTAAGGGGCAATTAAGGTATTTACTTATTTATTTGGAGGCGGGCTTATTAAAATTCATCAACAATGAAATGTTCTCCAAGAAAACACTACCGATGTTTACAGTTGCCAGTATGAAACGTAAAATATCAATTGTACAAGCACGTAAGTTAAAAGGAAACATAAGAGCATTTTTCACCCGATGAGTTTTCCAAGGTCGTTTATGTAAATGGACCCATGAGGCCCTATTTTCTCCAAAAATCAACAAACACACTTAATCAAGATAATTTCTGAGCTTTTTGCCTTAAAAAAGAAAACGTACGAGAGGTTACAGTAAACAGTCCCGCATAGCTATAGAGGTGGATGGCCATTTTTAATCTTTTCCGAGTGGCGTAACGAAAGGATAGGTGCTTTCTAGTGCCAGATTTATGGGGGGAATTCGGAACCTGTGCCCCAACTGCCAACTTCAGAGGGCAACTAATTAAAAAGAAGCAGGAAATCAGAAGGTTATCATAACCTCCTTGACAAAGACCAAAAAGATCCTAAAATTCCACTGTTAAACTTTAAGTTGCAGAACATTTCCAGGTGAGATCATGCGATAACTCCCCTTCCTCCTCCCCAAATGTAACCATCATCAAAGATAACTTAAAATTACAATATTATGACTTCAGCTTCAGAGCGCTTCTGGAGGAATAGTAAATTTCTGTGTCTATATTCTGATAAATTTCCAAAATTTTCTGGAAGACTTGCCTTTTCTCTAACAACGAGGTCAATTGCCTAAAATGGCGTTTTAGGGATTTAAAATTTTGGTAGAGATCTCTCCTCTCCCGTTGCCCTCTAACCCAGTGATTCCCAACCTGGGGGCGATGCCCCCCCCCCTAAGGGGCGATTTGGCCTCCTCAAAGGGGCGATAGGGGGTGATGGGTATTTAAAAGACAAAACACTAGTAGTAAAGGGGTGGCGAAAACCGAATTTGTGTGTAAACATGTACGAAACCGGTTGCTCAGAGTTCAGACAATTAATCACAAGTTAAGGAAGAAACTAATTAAAGTTCAAGAGCTTCCTTCTTGAACCTTAGGATGTATTTTGTCATTTCATTATCCATTTTATGAATTTTCCGATTTTCAATATATTTTCTTTCAAATTTTTAGTTTCAATGATTTTAATTCCCCCAGATTCCAGTGTAGAAAGGAAAATAATTTCTTGAAAAATGTACTTCTGTTTTTGAAAATTACGCCGATGATCTCAGTCAAATACTAGCCATCAAATGCTTATCAGTTTGCTTTGTGAAATAAAAAAAATTAAAGGTATTTTATTTATTTATTAATATTTTTAGTTTTAAAGTTATTGGTTAAAACTGCTTATATTTTCAATAATATCGATGTTCACTTCACTTACTTATGTTTTTTTCGAGGAAGAAGGGGGGGAGGCCGATAAGTGTCAGTCAGCGTCTTAAAGGGGGCGATGAGCTCAGAAAAGTTGTGAAACACTGCTCTAACTAAAACGGCAACCAGAGAATTAGGCCCACAATACAGAATGCTGAATTGATGATTTTTCTTTAAATATTCTTTATTACTGAAGAGAAGTAAAAAATGCGCTTTGTTAAAACTAAGCGATTTTAAGAACAAAAATAAATAATGTTGGGGGAAAATCTTAATTTTTTTCAAAAAGAAATCACGACACTTGAATTTTCAACCGATATAAATTATTAGTCAATTAATTGTGTGCCCTTCTCCCCTTTCTTTCACACCACCCCCCTTTTTTTCCGACTTCGTCTAAAAATAAGAACGTGTTCAAAATCTTACTTCTCCGAAGCCTTCTCCCACGAAAATTATTAGGGAGTATCTAAAATTTCGTTTCCTGGGTTTCAGTTTTTAAAAATTTTCAGGAAAAATTCTTCAAACACCTAAAAACATCGAAAATCATTTAAAATTGCGCTTTTGAAACTTCAGTTTTGAACAAACTTCAATGCCCTTAACGCTACTAAATACAATCTTACACTCACGCAGTGAAACGGTTATATAAGTAGTCTTTTCATCATCAGTGGCGCGCCTACGGGGTAGCTAAGGGGCTCAAGCCTAGGGAGCTAAGGGGCAGAAAACAAACCCACTTGATAAAACCAGGAAAATTAAAATTGCCATTTTGTGCCTTTAATTTTTTTAATGATCTGCTAGACAGCACCCAATCCCCAACTTTCTGTTTAATGCCGCCAGAAATAATTTTGAAATATTTTCAAGGAAAATTTCTGAACGTGGGACTAACTTTTGGCCAAGTTATGGGAGAAGGAACGGGTACTCGTTCCTTCTTCTATAACTTGGCCAAAAGTAACTTAAAATTAGTTTTTGATGCAACAATTTCAAAGCATTTCTAGTAAGAAACCTCCATCTAATATCAAGGTCCTCTAAGAGAACGTCTAAAACTTGCTTTTTCAGGACTGTAATCTCCAAAATTTTCGGGGAAGAGCCCTCAAAGAGATGGGGGAGTTGGAGTTTTTTTTTTTTTTTTAAGTGCCACCCTCCCCCTTAAAAATACTCTCTCGTTTGGGCCGCTGCATAAAATGTCTTCAAATATAATTTTAAAATATATATTTAGAAAGGAGAGTCTGAATTTGAGCCTGAATTTCTCGCCCATTCCTCTAATATCACCGAAGATTGTTTAGAATTGCATTTTAAAAATTCAACGAGGAAAAATGTCTAGAAGAGCGCTCCACCCTGCCATCCTCTAAATTATTACTCTAAGCTTGGTCCCATTAGCCCTCTCCAAAATCCAAACAAAAAACCCCCACTATTTGCCTGCCACATAAGATAGTCTTAGTTAGCTATGTTGAAATAACTTCCAACTGTCAAAAATATAAAAATACTACACTAGGTGGCCAAAAGTATCTGGACACTTTTAAAAATTCACATTTTTACATATAGCTCGAGAAATAAGTGATCAATTGTTCTTTAACTTTAGTCATGCAAAATATAGACTTCACCGAACATTTCCAAGTTGAAATTAAATTACCCTTGCATTTTAGGGATGACAAAAAGGGGGATTGAAAGAAAAACCGCTTTTTGACCATAACTCTTCGAAAATAGCTCGGAATAAGCTATAAATTTCAGTAATCAATTAGCATACTATGTATAATTACTGTACAAATTTTTATGAACGTATCACTCTTACTTCCGAAGATATGAAACATTTTTTAAAAAACGGCAATTTTATTTGAAGGGTTTTTGCTCATAACACGCATAGTTTTTGATCAAACCTTATCAACACTTCAAGAAAGATGACAAAATACAAGAGAAAAAACATACTAAAACGGTAAATAAAAATATTAAAAATCCGACGAGATATGAACGTTAAAAGGAAATAATTTTTCGCGGCGCATGCGCGAACGACAGAAATTTATAACTACAAAAATATTGTAGCCTGGTTTATACTGCATCTTATAAAAAAAGTTTCAGTTGAATATCGTAAAAAATGAAAAAGATATCAGCGATCTAGTGAGCTATAATTCATTCATTCGCAGACAATACATAAATGGCAAGGGGTTCTCCACAAATAGTGTGGTAACAATTGAGCATTTTCTTCAATGTTAAATTGTATACAGTTTGAAAATTTATATTCGGCATAGAAGTCACATTTCGCCTATTCGGCCAAAAAGACCTTATAATTATGTAGGTAGCCAAAAATATCTGGACACCCTCCTGAAACGTTGGTTTTGAACGATGACGCAATAACTTTTAATTAAAAAATAGCTCTTTGTGGACAGACCCTCACTTTTTATGTATTGTCTGCGAATGAATGAAATACAGCTCACTAGATCGCTAATATCTTTTTCAATTTTCATGATATTCAACTGAAACTTTTTTCATAAGATGAAGTATAAATCAGGGTACAATATTTTTGTAGTTATAAATTCCTGTCGTTCGCGCATGCGCAGTGAAAAAATATTTCCTTTTAACTTTCATATCTCATCGGATTTTTAATATTTTTATTTACCGTTTTAGTACGTTCTTTCTCTTGTATTCTGTCATTTTTCCTGAAGTTTCTATAAGGTTTGATCAAAAACTCTGCGTGTTATGAGCAAAAACCCTTCAAATAAAATTGCCGTTTTTAAAAAAATGTTTCATATCTTCGGAAGTAAGAGTGGTACGTTCATAAAAATTTGTACAGTAGTTATACATATTATGCTAATTAATTACTGAAATTTTAGCTTATTCCGAGCTATTTTCGAAGAATTATGGTCAAAAAGCGGTTTCTCTTTCAACCCCCCTTCTTGTCGTCCCCCAAATGCAAGGGTAATGTTCGGTTAAGCCTATATTTTGTATGACTAAAGTTTAAAGAACAATTGATCACTTATTTCTTGAGCTTTATGTAAAAATGTGAATTTTTGAAAGTGTCTGGATACTTTTGGCCACCTAGTGTAGGAGGCTATTGCATCCTGCTTGCTACTGCTAGCCACCCCCGCAACTGCTTACGCAGTTCCTAGCAAAAGGAATGAAATCTGCACACAGGAAGAAATTTTTGGGGCCTATTGGTCAGTTTTTTAAAAATAAATTCATTCATTAATTATAAAAATAAAAAATGCACTGAGTTAATCTAAGATAGCATTATGTCAAAATAACGTTCAAACATCAAAAATATTAAAACACTTACAAGATGCTGAAGGATTTAAATGTCAAACATAAGAAGCGATTTTCCGAGAATCTTGGGTAAAATGTAAGCATGTAAAATGGGGAGAAAATTATTAAAATAAATAATTAAATATGATAACTTAAGGTAACATATGATAATATGACCTAAAATTTTCAGAAATATTAAAATGTTCTCACGATGTAAAAGGATTGCGGTCTCCACCACACGAACCAGATTTCCACGAAGTACGCGGTCAGTGTTGAAATATGACGAAGTTCAGGCTTTCCCTCTCGTATTAACACATATAATGATAAATTTTAAAGAAGCCTAGCAGTTGAAATTTAGTTTATTTATAAAAAAAGCCATCGGAATTGATGAAAAATATGTAAAAAAAACGTACAATTTTACTTTTTCCTTTGCGATTCTACAATAGGCAAGAAAATGCACATTGTAAGGCAAAAAAGTGCAAGTTGACAGATATGCATTTGAATAAAAATACAACATTTAATATAAAGGGAAAATGTTCAGAATTAGAGAAAGATCGAAACAACAACAATATATTATATTAAAGGAGTGAAATTGCTATCTTTAATTCCTGAATACCTAAATATTTAAAACTAATAGAAAATTTGACAGTAAATCACAATCGAGATTGAAATGACAAAACATCGCGACTTATGCTCAAACTGCTAAATTTAATATACTTCGAAAATATTACTTATTTCATAAATATTCGAATCATTATAATCCACTCTTCAGAAAAAAACCTGTTCTTGAAAAATTTACAGTAACTTATTTAAAAGTCAAATCTAACAATCTGTGAGTTGAAAAAATTAAAAATAGACATACCTTGTTAATGACATCATGATAACACGAACGTTTCTTTAACTCTTTAGATTTAGCTGTTGATGTATAACTTTGCATCAGTGGTTTTAATTTAGGTATTAAAGCTGAAGTAAATGGGCACCTGACATAATTTGCCTGAAAATTCCAGTAACTATTACAAGCTTACGAACAATAAAAACGAAAATATACGAAAGAACAAAATTAAAAAAGAAAAAAAAATTAAAAAGAAAAAAAAATGAAAAAGAAAAAAAACTTATAACGATGCTATTCATTTTCATCCTCGTCAAAAAAATCGTAATTTCTATACAAAAAAACAAGAAATATGAAGAATGTCTCCATGAAGATATAAACCTCTGTGGCCGTAATATTATCGAGAATTGATGCGATATTAAATGCACCTTCGTCGTACATGTAAGTATGGAGGAGACTCATCAAGTATGCTACTACAATGTAAAACATTGCTAACCTAATAGCCGCTAAAATCATACTTTAATATTTTAAAGAAAAAAGAAAACTTAACAAAAAGAACTAAGAGCCCAAGAACAATGGCGAAACATAAGACCAAAGCCTAAAGAAATATTAACGGTTATAGGTTATATCGATTATAGATATCATTTACGCTTGCGAAAACTTCAAAAAATTAAACGAAAACAATACGAATAGTGGAGGCTGAACTATATTGGGGGAAAAAAAAAGAAATCTTAAACACTGAGGATATCTACATGAAATATTAAGGATATCATTATAAAATATTTGCAAAATATTACAATTGATATTATAAGGTATCAAGAGCGTATTCAGATAAACATGTTTGGGGGATCAGGGAGGGCAAGCTCGGCACTTGTGCAATAAGAAAGCAGGCAGTTTTACCAGACAGCTAATTTTAGAAACACTAATTATGCATTTGTTTCTGCTATTTTTCTCTATATAATGTATTGAGAATGCCCCCCCCTCCCAACCCGATTTTTTTTTAATGAAGGGCCCGAAGGAGGCACTTTTCTGAGTTTGAAAATTTTCACGATTTATTAGGAAGGGATTCTGTAAAACACAACACACTTTTGCAAAAGAAAAACCACTTTTTTGAGAGGAGTTTGAAAAAAGGAAGTTGTTTTGCGCTGTATTACCTTGCGTTACCTTCATAACGGTAATAACCCAACTCAACACCAATAACTTTACTTTTCAATGAACTCACAAAGAAGAAATACACTCTCAAAATCAGTCGCAAAGTTATTAGAACTGAACTCATCGATAAATTTAGAATATGAAACAACCGTCTTGAACTTTTTTTTAAACAAATTTTTCATTTTGAGAGGGGAGCAGCTGCCCACCCTAGCCCACTTCTAATACGCTCATGTATAGTATAATGTTATTTGTATGAAGGAAAAATTACGCTAAAATTCCTCGCTTCGCAAACTATTAAGTACTATAGTAATAAAGAAAAATTAAATTAGAATCTAACTAGTTTTCATTTAAAAATAGGACAGAAACTATGCTAAAAATTAAAATGGCAAAATGATATTTAAAAAAGCGTAATTTACAAAGAATTGCAGACAAGTGTATAAAGTTACAATAAACCCTTTTTCTCTACAGAATCATCGAAAAATGTTTATGCAATTATTTGCAATTTTGTGCTTCATTCGTGTTTTTTTAATATCATTTTAAGCTCACCCGATAAAACATTAGGCATTATTTTCAAAATTTTTATTTTTTACGATCACAACAGAAGCTTTACAGATCGAGTGATGTTAACTAAATAAAATTTCCAGTCAAATTAGCAAAGAAATTTCATTTTAACGTTTAAAACCGTTGAAAATTGGAAATAATCCCCAAAAATTTTTTTAGTACGCTAGAATTTATACACATACGCTTTATATTTTAAATAAAAAGTTCGAATGGTGGGGAAAGTAGAAAAGAGCAATTGGAATTCTCAAAACAATACACTTGAATAAGTTTTTATTTTATTATTTATTTATTTATACAATTTTATTGATTTATTTTGAATCCATATGGTTCATCATTCTAAATGTTAAAAATTAAAATTATACACATTTCTTCTGCCCTTGCTACCGATAATTTCATCCTTAGATCGTGGATTTTCTTTTTACAGTTTACACCCGATTATCCACGGTTCTGCTTTTTCGCGAGTTTTTTACTTTATTATTATTATTATTTTACGGTAATGATTTACTTAATGTAGAAAAATGCGAGTGCGTGATTGGCATTATTTTAAAGTTTTTTTATTACATTCAATGTTATAGTTTTCGCTATAATTTAAATACATGTGTTCTGTTATTCACTTTTTTAGCGATTCTATTCACAAGAATAATTTTTTACCTATTTTTTGGATTATCCGCGGTTACTGTGCCACCCTATTCCGCGGATAATCGGAAGTTCACTGTTTAAATTTTTTCCCCTATTATTTGCTTCATTTTTTACGTTATTTCATTTCATTTATTTCTTTGAACTGATCACTTTTATGATGGTTGGTCTTCACTGATTTCGAATATTTCCCTCTTCTAGAATTTCACTTGTGTAGAAAATGTCGAAGATCATTTTCGCGCCTTGAAAAGAGTTTAGCTATCTTTCTGCAATTGCAATATAGATTTTTTTTTTTTTTAATAAAGAAATTTCAAAAATTTAACTGTTTCAAAACAGGTAATTTGACTTTCAGTACAGAATAATTTAATTTTCTTCCTTTTAATGACAAAAACGCAGAGTTTGTTAAAATTCAGGTAAATTGGCCGTAATTAAAATTCTCACTTTTAAATACTCAAAATTACTTTGTAATAAAAGTTTTTACTCCAATTATAAGTACGTAAGAATATTAATTTAACGGTACAAAATGTTACAGATAGCTTTTTTGCACTTAAATCGCAATATGTTGCTGTTGCAATCAGAGTAATTTTAAACGCCTCTACAGGCGTAATTTTAAACTGTAAAAACAGAAATATGCTTCAAAAATAATCGAGCATATTTTCCCGATTTGTATTTGAAACAAAAATTTATTATCGTGGAAAATGGGCTGAGGCAGAATGGGAGTATTCTAAATGTTCTGCGCGGCCGTTTAAGGGCCGCCCTTTATTCACATTACGACCGCTCCGTCCGAACGAAGTGGTTTTTCGGTTTTTCGGACGTGACAAGTTTCGAACTTTCGCACTAATTCCGTTCGAAAGCCACGCGACAGTATTCCCCCACAAATTATAAAGAGCGCGCACCTGGCGAGAGCCAATGAAGTCGCTACCAAAAAACCGGACGGCTATTGCGGTCCGACAGCATCTAGCATTCCAGAACGGTGTCGGAAGCTGATAATTCGGCGTGCTGTCACGGCAACGGATCCCAAAAACCAGTTTTGCAGCCAGTTCGGTCGGCCGGATCGGTTGTAATGTGAATAGCGCTTGACGCACCCGTTTCGACGCTGACTTCAGCGCGAAACTTATTTTGAGGCGATCCGTTCGGAAATCTATTTGATTTGGTAATGGAAGTTTCAGGACATAATAAACGAGTTGGTGGTGTATTGCATCAATATTTATGGTTTGACAAGAACTGTTATAAGCTATTTATTGATGATGGATAGAGCTTTTCTAGTCAAGCATTAGCCTCACAAGTAACAAAGAATTTTTACTTTAGTAAGCGCAGCCCTTTTCGGTTTGGCGGACTGATGATAGGATTCGGTTTCTTTCTGTTGCAGCACGAAGCGAGGGTAGGGGGGGGGGGGGGTCATAGGACACAAATTTTTTATTACGTAAAAACTATTCTTATTTTTATTGCTTTTAAACGTCATTCGGGGTAAGATAATGCTGAAAAATGGTTTTAAACTTAAAATATTTAAATTAAAATATATTGTGATTCTTTATTTCTGTAACTGTTCTTTTGCACTAGTTTGTTGACGAATTGTGTTTAGTAACAGAAAAAAAGAACAAAAATGAATAAACAAAAATAAATAAACAAATTGAAGTAGTAATTAACAATAAATTTATAAATTGATTATAGAAAAGTATTATACTTTCGTGTTTAGCAAAATTAAGTAACTTTCAAAAATACTAACTCTTCACTCAATAAAAAAAATTCAAATATTGTCTTAAATTTACCTGCATGTTCATACACTGGTTAGCAATGCTTAGGTTTAACTTTCTAGTTAGTTTAAAAATGGTTTCCACGTGAAGTAGACAGAGATGAAATTATATACAACAGTTTGCTAGAACTGTTCACACGTGCCCGATTTTAATCAAGAGGGAATTTTAATTAATCTCTTACCTACTTTATCTAATTAATCTCTTAACTTAACTAATTAAATCTCTTTTAATTAATTTTTAACAAACTTCCAGAAAAGTAAGTCCTTATAATTCATCCTTAACTTTTTTTTTAAAGTAACAATTTAGACATTCACTAGAAATTAGAATGCAAAAATCTGGGTCCGAAATTACCGCAATCGTGCCGAAACGTACCAAACTGGAGTGGGGGAGAGCAATTTAATTTTTTTTAAATCTAATCATTGATTTTGTAGTTATTTTTTCAAATACAAAATGTCAAGGACGTCAAAAATCAAAACACTGCACATCCATTTCATCTTAGAAAGATGTTTTTTTTTTTTTTTTAATGGAATTCATGATTATTATGTTCTTCAGTGCCTTCACTATAATTCACTCCCTCAAAGTGAATTTCATCTCTCTAAAAACGTCAAGGAGTATTTTCATGGCTAAAGGGAAAAAAAAGAAAAAGAAAGAAAGAAAAGTCGCTATTATATCTCTAGTAGTGGTGCGACATCGAAGTAAAACACCGATATAAAACAGTGAGTAACCGCTCCTAAGCAAGGGCTAAGGCAAAAACATGCAATACACTGACAACTCGTTTATTTCGATCCATTGACTGCAGTTTCGGGCTTATTATGCCCTCATCAGCATGGAATACGAAAGTAAACGAGTTGGAGGCAAAAAACCTCTTATAGAGCAAAGAGAGCCGAAAAAAACTGGTAGCTAATGTGAAATTAGAATACCAGCGAGCGACCGCATATGAGAACGTTACAATTCGAAAAAGCTTTTTTGCCTCCAACTCGTTTACTTTCGTTTTCCATGCTGATGAGGGAGGGCATAATATGCCCGTAACTGCAGTCCATGGATCGAAATAAACGAGTTGGCAGTGTATTGCATATTTCTGCTTCAGAACTTGCTTAGGGGCGGTTACTCACTGCTTTATACCCGAGCTATGCCTTAAAATTTTCGAGTTGTAACGTTCCCATGTGCGGTCGGTCGTTCGCTGGTATTCTAATTTCACATTAGCTACCAGTTTTTTTCGGCTCTCTTTGCTCTATAAGAGTTTTTTTTGACTCCAACTCGTTTACTTTCGTATTCCATGCTGATGAGGGCATAATAAGCCTGAAACTGCAGTCCATGGAGCGAAATAAAACACCGATGTTCAAAATTTAAACATCGACGGTTTTGATAGATCGATCCCACAGCCATCTGTGTTCTGAAATGTATATTGCTGCATAATAAACTCTAACAACTGTTTGAATACCAGAACAAAATTTCCAGCGAGTATTGATTAAGTAATAACTAAAATTTTTGAACTTCCAATGAAAAGTTAATAGGGATAATTAATTATTAACATTTCATACAAAAGAATATATAATTTGGAAGTACAAAAAGTTAAAACATCCATACAAATTTATAGAAATAATTTTGTAACATATTTTAATTTTCTACCTAAATAATATAAAAACTACAAGTAATTTATTTAATAATTGATTAGAAATATTAAAATCCATTAGAAAAATCCAGGGACCGCGCTAAGCATTTGCCACTTCGCCAAATGCGATAAAATCGAAAATTCGGCGAAAAAAAGTCTGATTTGGCTAAAATATTGGCGAAGAAAAAATTCTCCGAAATTTCCATGGGGGAAAAAATATATGCATTGTATTAAGAAAAAAAAAAGAACAAATTCTTTGACTAAGACTTTTAAAATTTGGCTAAAACTTTTGAAATGTGGCTAATTTACTGACTAACAACTTAAAATCCTTAGCTCGGGCTTTGAAAATCCGTAATGTTTTTCAAACTAGGTAACACATAAAGAAAAAGGCAAGTATGAAAAGAAAAGGAAATATAATTATGAATAATAGCAATCACTTTGAAAATTGGTACAAATTAGATTTATAACACAAACTATATTCAGATTACAAATACTTTTCGTGACTTGATATACATACCTCTTACTATATCAAGAAGTAGGGTAGACAGGGTCACGTTCACGCAGTGCCTTTTTTTCGAAACGCATTATAATTGGTGTGGCGCCAGTCCACGACAAACCATTGAAGGTGAGGTGAGAAATACCTCAAGTCAATGTACGCTAGGTTCACACAAAAAAGGGGAAAACTCCCAATCGGAAGGTTGGGGATCTTCCCCGGCGCAATAAGTACTATCAAGTCCGTGGCACTTCCAAAACCCAGCCGTGCGGGGCCCGCTACGCGGACCCCCGGATGGTGGAACGTAAGGCGCAATGCTAACAGGTGGGGCAAGGAGGAGAAAAGTATCCTCTCACAAGCTTTTTAATGTCTCTCGAGCTTTGATATGGCATGTGTGGGAGGATAACCTGTTTTTTGCCAAATTGATTAAATTTTGTGTTAAATGTATTAAGGCTTATTGTGAACCAAAAATGCTTAGATAAAAATAAACAAATACATACATATTCGCAGAATTTTATCCTTGTTTAAAAACAGTATAACTAAATTAGATGTCAACATAATAAAAAATTCCGTTCTGTAAGTGAGACAGGGTCAGTAAGTGAGACTGCGTACGGGGCAGGTTACGCACATTGAGCTAAAAATCATTTTTTTTTTTAAACTCTTAAATACTCAAACAGGGACAAAAACTGAATGCACAAACTTTAACTTTATTAACTGCTTTATAAGACCATAACTTCTGAAATTTCCTAAATTAAAGCATAAAAATTAGAAAAATCATTGAAGAAAACGTGCCGCGGTCTATCCTACATAAGGGAGGGGGCCGAGGTCCTCCCCATTTATATAGTTATTGGAACTGATCACTATTATGATCAGGGTGTCAATGATTTAAATCAATTGATTTAAATCGCGATTTAAATCAATTGATTTTTTTAAAAAAATCATTGATTTAAATCACTTTTTATTTTAATCCTTAAAAAATTCTCTTGGACAATCCCAATTTCATTATTTTTACCATTTTCTTTTAGAGCTTTGATTTCCATCTAATAAACGGAACAGTAATCCTACTCATCCCCCCTCCACAGATGCTGGAAGGTTGCAGTCCAAATAATATGTATGCACAAATAGTGCTATTTGTTGTCGAATATGTGAAATAAAGAAAATACATGCAGGGTGCAGGGCAGGTGTTGTAAAGAGTGAATTGAGAGGGGGTGGGACATGATAGAATGTGTGTGATACACTTTCAGTGAAAAGAAAAAATAAAAACAACTAAACAAAAGATGAATTTTCTATGCCTTGCATTAGCAACTGGCGGGGGGGGGGGGGGCAGTCTTTATTAGTGGCTGAAATGGAACATATTAACATATTCCAGCTTTACAAAACAAAACAAAATAAAGAGGGGGGGGGGGCTGAATGAAGTGAGGATTGGGTTGAGCTTCCTGCCCCATTTGATTTTTATCCTAGCTAGTAGACAGGATTATTTTCAGATGGGCTCCTAACACTTTTTTCTGGGTTTCTTACTGGTGAAGCTTTACTTCAAAGGTGTTTTTGTATTTTTAAAAACTTAAAGGTCAGTTGTTCATAAGTAAAAATCAATTAATAACTGAAATTTCTAATTTTTTTAAAAAAATCAAAAAAATCCGATTTAAATCAAAAAAATCCGAGTTTTTTGATTTTTTTAAAAAAATCATTAATTTTTTACACCCTGATTATGATCTTTGGTCTTCACTGTTTTCAAACATTTCCCTCTTCCAGAACTTCACTCATGTACAGGGTTGGAAATAGCGTGCGGGATTGCGCGAAACGCGCACAGAATCTAAAAATCCCGCACAAAAGAAAAAGCTGTGCGGGATTTCTCCCCCTGGTATTTTCTTCAACACGACAACGAATTCCAGCCAGGGAATGCGGAGTAAAGAAAAAAAAAAAAATCTCGTAGCGTAGTAGTGAGGCAGTGCGGACCGAAAACATTCCTTCAGCAAGCGATGCCCAGATGCCCGGTCATATTTTAGCTTTGATCTTCGCGATTACTATTCTTGGCAATAAAGCACACTCTCTCGGATGCTTCCCTGCCAATGAGTGACGTCATGTACCCAACGCCAGTGGAGTTCAAAGTTCACCTACTACTCTCTTGGCGTATTCGTTGGCTATTTACGATCTATGAGCAGAACCCCTCTGCGCATGTGTGGAATGCGCGTAGACTGTTTACGCTGGAACAGAGGTTTTGTTTTGACGATTCAATGGAGTCCCTTCACGCAACGTCACAGGTCGCGCTAGGTCACGTGTCAACTGGGAAGCCGATGTAAGCAACGGGGATGAAGCGTTGAAAAGCATTACTGAAGAACCGTTCTTTTTCTAAACAAAATGTGTTGCTTGTGGATGCACTAAGGTTGCAATTGAAGTCAATTGCAAAGAGAAGTTATTTTTCATATTTCCTCATACAAATAAGGATCATTTAAAAGTTTTGTTCATAAAAATAAAATGAGAAAACTTACGGTAAAAAAAAAAACATTGTTTTTTGCAGATTATTTCGATGAAGAATGCTTTAAGTGTCAAAATTTCACAAAAGAGTACTAATAAAACAAGGTGCGACCTCTACAAAATTATTTTTTAAGACAGAAAAGAAAAGGAGATATTTAAAGTGTTTAAATGCTTCATCGAGTCTAAGTGCTGTTTTTTTTTTTTTTTTTGAAAATTAAATTGTTTCCCCCCAAATGTTTTCATAAATTTTACATAACATTGAAATATATGAAATCCCCAGCTAATACAAATCAACCAACGAAGCTCTACAGATAAGTTGCAGATTAATAAAGTTGTTAACTTTTTTTTAAATGTCCATGTAAGTTTGCAAAATAAATTTTCTTTTCTTCTTCTTGCAAAAAAACAAAAAAATAAAACAATGTAGCATTTCTAATTAGTACAAATTTTCCTAACAGGTACATAAATATATAACGCAGAACAATAGAAGTTTTTCGAAAATTACATGGAGAAAAAAGTCCACGTAGTTTATTGTCTTTATTTATAACTATTATTATTTGTTATTATATTTTTATTATTTTCATTATTTTACATTTCATTAAAAAAAGCATATTTCAGCCAAATCTTCATTTTACTACTTAAAATTTATAGATAAAAACATTTAGCATAAATGAATTATTTAGTGTCTATGAATATTTCTCTGGCCAATATTTAAAAGACCTGGGTCTGACCGTTGCTCTGCGGAGAAAATATACTTTAGTTAATATAGGTTGAAAAAAAAATATAAATCTTCTGTTTCAAAGAAAACTAATAATTTCAACTGTTATTTTGCGATTTTCATTTTAAAGCATTCATTTTGCTATTAACCACTCTAATAAAATATTTTTTCTTGTAAAACAGGAAGGAACTGGAAATTCATTTCGCAATGTTTTCATCCCATTATTGTGCTGACATTTTCTCAGCATTAACGTGAATAGACTTCGGTGAGCTCCCTCGCAAGATCTGTACGTGTCCATTCTCACCCCCGCCCCTCTATTAAACGATTGACAAAAAAACAAAAAAAAAAAAAAAAATCCGTGTAGTGCTATTTTTCCGTATTGCACACCCTGAAACATTGTGAGCCCTCCCCCCGTGGGGCACTATGTACGCTACTGTTTCTCTGTATACATATAATAAAAAAATGTTTAAAAGCACAAACCTGTTGTATGTCGTTGAAAAAAAAATCTTTATCGAAGAATTCAAGAAGCAAATAGCTGAAAAATATACATATATTGCTAAAACGTACAGTTAACGTACAGTTACTTTTACTGTTTTATCCAGTACTAATTTATTACTATGTATAAAATGCATTTGATTAAAAATTTTGGTAGCGTGAAACATTACTTATATACCACCTAACATTTACAATTTCATTGGATGGTACTTTTATGCATAAAATCTAAATATTCTTAGTTTCATAATGGCAGAATTAAAATTTCTTAAAAACAGATCGCATAAATATATGACTGAGTATATATTTAATGGTTCTATTGTAGACAAAGAAAACAAATTATAAAGCTAATTTGATTAGTGAAAAAAAAGAAAGAAAAGAAATAAAGCAAAACAGAAGTTTCACATTACGTCCTATATTTTTGCTTACAAAACCATGGGTATTTTAATTGTATTTGCCCAATATATTCACACACAAAATAATGTTTATATAAATGCATATATTTTAGAAAAAGTCAATTTCAATTTTAACAGAAAGTCATTTTACTATACTAGGAGAAATTTAAAATATGTATTCATTACAAAGAACATTTTTTAAAAATAAATTAAAAACAACTTTTTATGCTGTTTTTAGACTCTTAACTGACACTTACAATTCTATTCTAAAATTACCTCTCTCATGCTAAGAAAAATTCAGAGAGAAATAAACTAATAACAAATATTACGAAGTAAAAAACAGGAAAAGTCAACTCTAAATAAGACACTAAAACTAAATCAATCTGACCTAAATCACAATGAAAAAGATTAAACTAAACGTAAGTACTATATTGTTAATTACAAAAATAGCGTAAATAGCCAAAGCAAACTAATTTTGATCTGCCAACTCCAGTTAAAACTCAATACGAAAGCATGTTAACAGAATAGCAATCCTAGTCGACACGTGACATCTAGTGTGCGGCCCTCTAGCGGTGAATTGACTCCATTCATCCGTGAGGGGATGGCTTTTGTGCGCATTATTTAAAGTTCTTTCTTGAGTCATTTTTTAAGCGATCCAATATTTCTTGTACTTCGTCATTTTTAAATAAATTAAAATTGCAAAAAAACTAGTCATTTTTCTTATTCACGTTAAGTAAAGTACATTTCCATTCAAAAATGTCGATCGTTGTTTCGTGATATCCCTAGCTTAGAATAAAATAATTCCGGTATGAATTGTTATCAAATCAATAAATTTTAAATTTGAATCGCAAGAGGCTGACGTTTTAATTGGAGACTCAAGTAAAAAAGGCATTGTGAAAATCAACACTGCTCTTTCATTTAAAATATAAAGTTCTGTGTTCAAATCTGATAAATTTTAGAAGAAAAAAACTATTTTAACAAAATTTTAATTGCTTTTATGAATAGAATTCCTTTAGCATATAAAGTTTCTAAAATCTTGAATAGAAAAAAAAAAACAATATTTAAATTAAAAAAAAATTCAATAAGAAAAATATTCTATTAGCTCCTTGATTGTGAGTACATTAATCACCATCTTAAATGTTGATTTTTGACGTTTTATTTATTACGCGAAAAGTTCAGCTTTTTTTTTCATCAAGCTGTAGCATGTCAGACTTCATGAAAATTTATATTCTCCCTCCCCCCCCTCAGATTCATAAAATCCCCCCTGAAATTAGAAGTAAAGGGGGGAATTCCCCTCTCAAAATTGAACCTTATTTCAAACCCTGATGTAGTAAATGTCGAAGATTATTTTTACGCCTTGAAAAGAGTTTAATTATATTTCTGCAATGGCAGAATAGTTCTTTTTTTTTCTTTTAACAATACAGAAATTTCAAAAATTAAACTTTCAAAACAGATAATTTGACTTTCAGTACGGAATAATTTAATTTGCTTTATTTTAATCACAAAAATGCAAAATTTGTTAAAATGCAGGTTAATTGGGTGCAATTAAAATTCTCACTTTTAAATACTCAAAATAACTTTGTAATAAAAGTTTCGGGTGATAAGACCTATAGCTTCTCTTAAAGTCCTTAACACCAGGACGGGGCTTGCACATGTAGTTCGTATTAGTAGTAATTCTTCAAAGCGTGTTCGAATTCACGATGTCCGACTGTATAAGGCACCAGAAAATTTTTCCAAACATCTTTGAATTCAGATTTACGCAAAAGCAGTGAAAGCAGCAATCTTAGGAAAACATTTTTAAAAATAGCTGTAAAAGTTTGTGCAATGTGTCTAAAAAAGTATGTAAGACATTATAGATGTCTATGGTTTCGTAACGAACATACACATAAGTGAGATTTAAATTAGTTGACTAATTTAAATCTCGCTTATGTGTAGTTATTAATTGCAATTGATCCTTAGTTAGATAAATTAATCATTCAGCAACAGTGGCGTACCTAGGGTTCGGAAGGAGTGGCTCTTGCGAGAGGCGCAACAGTCACGGGGCGGGCGGCATTTTAACGGATTAAAAAATAAAACCGTTACTAAGTTTTTTTTTTCCTTTTGAATCTATGTGCAGAAAAATATTCAGGAAAGAAATCGTTTGAACCAGAGTTAGCGGAGAAGATGAAAAATTCCTTAAATCTCTCTCTCTAAAAAACATGTTTAACAATTCATTGCAATTATTATTAGTTTTATTAAATTTGTGAAATGATGGGAAGAGGCAGAAGCGCCCCAAACTAAAATCGCTGGGATGGTGAAAATTCCTAATTTGCAAAATGAAATTCTAATTCTACTAAATGGTAAGAGTTGCGAGTAAACACACATACATGCATAACATGTAATAAGTAACATCTAATAAGTAAGTTAGCAAGAACAAACATGAAAAAATATTTAAAAAAGCATATCAAAGTTGAAATATTGCCATTAAATTTGCTGAACCAATCGATCAGTTTTCTGAAAAAGTGACCTCTCAATCGAGATGACGCTGAAGGAAGGCGCAATTTCTTAAGTTCCCCATGGGCGCTGAACCCCATACGTACGCTACTGTTCTGCAAATGGCATCACTGAAGAAGGGCAGGATTATGATTTGAAGAAACATGAAGAAAAAAAAAAGTAAGGAGCTGTTAACAAATGATGTCAGGATTTGAGGGGGGAGGGGTTAAGTATTGTGACAGTTATAACACGGGGGAGGAGTGGAGCAAGAGGTGTGACATACCAATTTTTTATTGTTGTTTATGAAAAATAGCTTGAGGGAGGAGAAATAAGGTGAAAAGTGACTTTGTGAAAGGAAGAGGGTGGTCAAAAGTGGTGAAAAAAGTGTGACAGCATTAGTGATTAGAATCAGAAAAAAAAAAAAAAATCTTTCATTCATCAAATTAAAATGCGGGAAATGATAAAAAGGGAATGATTTGTTTCTATTTATGATACTTGAATCACAAAATACAATTTTGCTAAGATTTACTTAAGGACACTTTTGGACAGTAGGGTTTTGGAGCAGGGTTTTTATCGCACTGTCAAAAACTTTGCCGGGTAAAAGAACATTCAGATTTCTCTAAGATTAAAAATATATTATTTACCTGGGCGGATTATATCCATTCCATCCTTTCTGAGTTTGTATATCAGCTAGTATACTACATGTATTATTTCTACCAGCATACGCAGTAACTGCTTGACGTACGTAGTCCTTACAAATTTCTAAATTCATGTACGCTCGCTTCATCTTTTAGATCTGGGAACTGTTCTCTCATGCCAAAGGACATCGATTTGGGGGGATGTCGCGTGTTGTCCTTCATCTTTTCCTGCCATTCTTGATATATTACAGAAATTTCTTCGCAGCTTTCAGTCATGTTTTCCGTCATAAGACTGTGAAATAAATAACGAAATAAAACTGTTAAACAAAAACATGAGGCATAACATATGCATGAAGTAATTAAGAGGAATAAAGGGTCATTCCATGTCAAGTGTCCCAAATTTCGAGAAAATCCCCACTCGACCCCCTCCGATTTTGATGAAAATTTTTTTGGATGTACATATAAGACTTGCATGAAACCATACCAAATTATAGCTCCATAAGCCTTATGGTTCAGCCAGCAAAAATTATTTTATAAAGGCCTCTTTTTCGTGTCTTGAAAAAAATGACCAAATTGTCAAGTTTGTGCGTTTATTGCTCGCAACCTAAGACGATTATCAGGCTCAAATTTGGTGATTCTGATCACTGTTTAGGGTAAAATAGCCTACTTGTGTAACAAAAGCTCCATGCATTGTAGATTTTTCTGCAATTTGCTGCCAAAGTTGCAAGTTGGTAAAAAATCGTATTTTGGCAAATTTTGACCATACGTTATCAGCTTGTATCTGTTGAGAGAATGACTTTCTGAAGCTAATTCTTTCCTCGTTTGTAGCCTGATAGTTCTTTCAAAAGGTGTGCAAGTGGCGTCTTGATAGCTCAAATAATTGCTGAATTATGCGAGTTGAAATACCAGTCAAATTTCTTTTTTCTCAATTTTATCTCAATTTCAAAGGGCAATATATCAAAAGGGTCATCTTGAATTTCAATTTTCTTTACATCATTGGAAAGAACACACATTTATTAACTGAAAAACGTTATTTTTATTTTTGAGACAAACCAGTTTCAAGGGGACATTGCAGATCAAAAATGAGTACATCATTCAACGTGAAATCAAAGAAAAAAAAGACAAAGACCTCAAAAGTTGATGTCAATTTGTTCTATTAAAATTTACAGGAGCTATTGTAGTAATGTTCTGATGAAAACACCTTTTTTTAGATATTTTTGAACTTTAGTTTTTGTGTGCGCATCCGTAAAAACTCAAGAAATGGCAAAAAATAAAGTTTCGTTTTTAACAAAACGAATTATCTTCTTATCGCTGCTACAAGAGCTTGAGTCTTTTCTTATGTGTTAGTTTAAAGACCTTGAAACAGAATTTCGGATGATATGTCAGTTGGCAAGGTATCATTAATATTTTAAATTCATAAAAACCATTGTTTCCTTTTTCAAAAAAATAAAAATAAAAATAATTAATAAATGAGATAAATAATAAATGAAACAATTAATATGGTGTGTACGTGATAAAAATATGTATAATGGAACTGCAAAGCCATTATTCAAACAAGCGATAACGAAAGTTTTCGATAGAGTTGAATATTGCAATTATTTCCGCCATGTAAATGATAACAATAGTAATTGAAAATCCATTCTTTATACTGCCGCGGATGTGTCTAGCTATCTTCAGCCTATGATTGCAATTTGCCCATAAACAAAAATGAAGGAAAATGGGAAAATGTTTTTTATGACCTTGAAACATTAATGACCTACAACCTTGCCAAGTGACATATTATCCGAAATTCTGTTTCAAGAGCTTAAAAATAATACATAGGAAAAGACTCAAGCTCTTATAGTAGCGATAAGAAGATAATTATTTTTGTTAAAAACGAAACTTTATTTTTTGCCATTTCTTGAGTTTTCACGGATGCGCACACAAAAACTAAAGTTCAAAAATATCTAAAAAAAAAGGTGTTTTCATCAGAACAGTACTACAATAGCTCCTGTAAATTTTAATAGAACAAACTGACATCAACTTTTGATGTCTTTGTCTTTTTTTCTTTGATTTCACGTTGAATGATGTACTCATTTTTGATCTGCAATACCCCCTCAAAACTAATTTGTCTCAAAAATAAAAATAACGTATTTTAGTTAAGAAAAGTCTGTTCTTTCCAATGATATAAAGAAAATTGAAATTCAAGATGACCCTTTTGAGATATTACCCTTTGAAATTGAGCAGGGTGTCAATGATTTAAATCAATTGATTTTTTTTAAAAAAATCATTGACTTAAATCTTTTTTTATTTTAATCCTTAATAAATTCTCTTGGACAATCCCAATTTCATTATTTTTACCATTTTCTTTTAGAAGCTTTGATTTCCATCTAATAAATGGAAAAGTAATCCTACTCATCCCCCTCCACAGATGCTGGAAGGTTGCAGTCCAAATAATATGTTTGCACAAATAGTGCTATTTGTTGTCTAATATGTGAAATAAAGAAAATACATGCAGGTGCAGGGCAGGTGTTGCAAAGAGTGAATTGAGGGGGGAGGGACATGATAGAATGCGTGTGATATACTTTCAGTGAAAAGAAAAAACAAAAACAACCAAACAGAAGATGAATTTTCTATGCCTTGCATTAGCAACGGAGGGGGGGGGGGCAGTCTTTATTAGTGGCTGAAATGGAACATATTCCAGCTTTACAAAACAAAAGCAAAATAAGGAGGGGAGGGCTGAATGAAGTGAGGATTGGGTTGAGCTTCCTGTCCCATTTGATTTTTATCCTAGCTAGTAGACAGGATTATTTTCAGATTGGCTCCTAACACTTTTTTCTGGGTTTCTTACTGGTGAAACTTTACTTCAAAGGTGTTTTTGTATTTTTAAAAACTTGAAGGTAAGTTGTTCATAAATAAAAATTAATTAATAACTGAAGTTCCTAATTTTTTTTAAAAAAATCAAAAAAATCCGATTTAAATCAAAAAAATCTGATTTAAATAAAAAAAATCCGATTTTTTTTTATTTTTTTAAAAAAATCATTGATTTTTTTTACACCCTGAAATTGAGACAAAATTGAGAAAAAAGAAATTTGACTGGAATTTCAACTCGCATAATTCAGCAATTATTTGAGCTATCAAGACGCCACTTGCACACCTTTCGGAAGAACTATCAGGCTACAAACGAGGAAAGAATTAGCTTCCGAAAGTCATTCTCTCAGCAGATACAAGCTGATAACGTATGGTCAAAATTTTTGCCAAAGTACGATTTTTTACCAACTTTGGCAGCAAATTGCAAAAAATCTACAATACATGGAGCTTTTGTTACACAAGTAGGCTATTCTACCCTAAACAGTGATCAGAATCACCAAATTTTAAATTAATCGTCTTAGGTCTCGAGCAATAAAAGCACAAACTTGACGATTTGGTCATTTTTTTCAAGACACGAAAAAGAGGCCTTTATAAAATAATTTTTACTGGCTGAACCATAAGGCTTATGGAGCTATAATTTGGTATGGTTTCATGCAAGTCTTATATGTACATCCCAAAAAAATTTTCATCAAAATCGGAGGGTGTCGAGTGGGGGTGACTCGTACACTTGACATGGAATGACCCATAAGTTAAAATAAGCATGTTTTTTCAACTTCGTCAACAAAACTCATATAGCAGGCAAAACATGTAGTACAGGGCAGGGCCGGACTGGACTGATAAAACGGCCCTTAGTGTAAGGATAATCCCTACACTAAGGGTCCCATCAGGACTGTCATTTCAAATTTTTCCAGGGGGGGGGGGCAAAAGGTACATACACAATGTGAATTTGCCAAAAAATGGCAAAAACCACGCCTACTTACATGTAAATACATTGATTTCCCAAAGTCGGGGAGGGGGGAGTCGATCGACCCCCCCCCCTGAACCCCGAAATGACGGGCCTGGGTCCCGTATACACAAACACACAATCTTGCAAAATTAAAGATGTTAATTTAAAAAAAAAGAAACAGAAAAGAGGAGTTGGTTCCCAACCCTTTTTTTGCCAACTTAACAGCTCACGATCCCATGTGATCTTAAATACGCACATATCTATATGAGTGTGTGTGTTGTGTATGTCTGTGCACGCGCGCAGACATAGTGCTTATTTTACGTGATAATTTTAGGTGTTTGAGATATTTTATTTATGTTTAGTGGGTAACACACAATGATTGCACAAATAAAAAACAAAACTTTTTAATATATATGTTGTGACACTTTCAAAACTCTTGCGCTCTGCAGGATTTAGGAGGAGCTGCGGTGATAATAGTTTTATATTGTCATGATGTTACCAACTTTCATGGAAATGAATGAAGGCATTTTTTTTTTTAAACTAAACTGTCTTAAAGTCAAAAAACTGGAAGGGCGTGCCGTTTGGCAGCTACTCAATTTTTTCAAAGGTATAAATCGTCGCGTTAAAGCAACAATAAGACATCCTATCCTAGAAGTAACAGTATCTTACTGCTGTTGTGAGGCAACGATATAGCGAGAGAATAAAAGTTCAGCTTCTGGCTTGAAGAGGGGGGTCATTGCTAGGATATGGACAAGCATTGCATAATATAAGCGGAGAAAGATAATTAACAGTATAATACAGTCCTAAGCGAAACATTTGAGAAGGTCCTCCTCCGGAATTTTTTTGAAACTGTAGTCCTAAAATTGCAGTCTTGAGCTCAGAGACTTTTTTCTCGGAAATTTTTCGAAATTAAGGTCTTAGAAATGGAGTTTTAGACGTAAGGAGGTAGTGGGAGGGCGAGGGACATTCATTAAGTATCTGAAAATGATGTGTCTAAAAAAAAAACACAATTGTGGATCGTCTTTGTTGGTACTAAGGGAAAGGATAGAGTTCAGGACCTTCCATCGGATTTTTTTTTATTTGAGGTACTAAAAATGCAATTATAGGCTATTTTTGATTGCGTTGGCAAAAGGATTTCAGTTCGACGACTCTCTCCAGAAATTTTCTAAATTGAAGCTTCACAAAGGACATTTTTGCAGAATTTTAATGATGTGGGGCGGGGAAGGGGATAAATGAGGGTACTTCCCAAAAAGTTCTTTGAAATATAAGCTCTCCTCCCGTTTTTTTAAATATAAGCTCAGAATGAAGAGGAAGTTAGAGGGCTTCATCGATGGGCTCTCTCCTGGCAATTCTTCGAAGCTAAAAATATTAATTACTTAATAAATAAATCGGCTGTGATTGGTGATGTAAGAGAAAGTGTAATACGGGGTTCTTCGCCAAAAATATCTTAAATTGGCATTTTGGAAACACAGATTTTGACAATTTTTAGCAAAGTTTGGAGTTTCGGGTCGATAACGAAAATTTTGCGAAGTTAAGCATTAAAAAAGTTATTTCAAGCTACTCTCGGATGATTCAAAGGGGATTAAAGGAGTTTGAATGTTCGCCCGATGCAATCCTAAAAATTTAATTTCAGATTCTTTTAGAGATTTTATAGAAAGATTCTGGGGACTACCCCGTATTTTTTCAAATTGAAATGTTAAAAACGCAATTTGATGCTATCTTTATTGATGTAAGGTTTTCTTTCAAGAAAAGATACCAATACATTAACTAGAATCTTAATAATGCAGGTTTGGGCCATAGCGGCAGATGGGGGAAGAAAGTCTATTTGGGATTTTTTTTTTTTTTTTTGAAATTGAAGCCTCAAAATTGTACTTTTGAGTATTCTTCGGTAAATTTAGATTTCGTCTGGTCTATCTAAATTTTTCGAAATTAAAATCTTAAAAACTCTTAGGCGATCTTTGATAGTGAAAAAAGTGAGGGGGCGGTTGCCCTCTCTTGTTCTTCGCCGCCCCGAATCGCTGCCACTGGTTTACGGAATGACAAGTATCTCCCACCAATCAATAAAAGAAGTGAAGGTTCAAACTTCGAAGCACATAAGGAGTGCATCATCCAAAAATACCCTTTCTTACGAGGGAAAAAATGCAAAAAATAGGCATGAGATCTCAAAAAAAGTGAAAAAAAAAAGAGGAAATTCATGCGAATTAAAAAATAGGTCACATTTAACAGAATTTGCATAAAAACTCCTAAGTCATTACTATCATCTTAACATTTTTATAACAGCCAAAGTAAGCAATTGTTTTCGAATCAAAAATTTTTTGAAGAAAATAAGTTTACTGTTGTGGTAAAAAATAGGTAGTGTTCGATAATTATTCATTTCCTGGTGTTTTTTGGCTGAAGAACTGAATTTTTTAAAAACTTTGTTAGCAAGATAATGCAAGAAATTGTATTTGAGTACCAGGTACAGAATTTTCACTGCTGCATAATTTTTTAATCCAGTTAAACTATACAAATGCTATAAATTCAGAAAACGTTAAACTTCTAGTTCATTTTATAAATTTATTTAATTTTTTCCAAATTTTTGAAAATTTTCCTGAGGGGGGGGGGGCAAGATTATGTACTAAATATAAATTACACAAAAAGCTGCAAAAACCAAGCCCACATATGTATAAATACATTTAGTTTGCGAAGCTGGGGGGGGGGGGGGGGATTGACTTGACCCCTCTGATCCCCAAATCTTAGACCATTGCGCACCAAATGACGAACCTATGCAGGGGAGCAGAAACCGACCGAGTTGGGGAGCTAAGACTCCCAGTGGAATATTTCAGACCGGTTCAGCTCTTTCAGAAAAATTCTCGCTACAACTTGTTGCAGGGCATTCCTTACTTCACACCTCAATTTCCGATTTCAAAAATGTGATCCACTCTTTTTAAAAAAATCACACAACAACAAGCAACAAAGAAAGGCGAGAGACAGAAGTCAGTACACTTGGGTTTGCCTCCTACCCCCCTTTTCTCATTGTTTACAAACCTCTCTATTCTCGGGAAAAAAATCAGGGTCGTTAAATAGATGCCAGATCCATTAAAATAACAAATATCGATTCTACTGCCGTGGGAAAAAATTGGATACAAGTTTAAAAACAAATTATCCGTACCGATAGGTACACCCCCCCCCCCCCTGATCTTGTCTTTCGCGAGTGGTACCGCGGCCCAGTTCATGTTCTTAACCCATTTGCATCATAAGCGCACATATGCGCGCATTTTGCCTGGCCACTATCACCAGAGCGCGCATATATGCGCACATTGCACTTGGGCATTTATCACCAGAGCGTATATTATACCCATGCGCATTTGGCTCTCAATCAATGCAGAGAGGTGATCGCGAATAGTTTCAGGGTAAAATAACATAGAAAAATTTTAAAAAATGGATGGTTATATTTCCGACAGCAGTGAAGAGTTAATTAGATCTAGAAAACGTAGCGTTCTATGGTGATTTCTTCTGATAGTAGCGATAGTAATCAGAGTGACAGTGATTTTGAGTGGGAGGAAAAAAATGATAAACTTAAATTTCATAGATTTACATCTGTTGGTGGTGTAAATCAAAATATATTTCGTTTATTTTATTATTAGATTATTAATCTATTATGAAGTAAAATTTCTTTATTTATGTAATATTGCTGTTATTTTTAACGTTTGAAAACATTTTTATTTAAATACAATAAAAAAAAATGTTTGGTGATAAGAACGAATTTTTCACCTTTCTGTGTGATGCAAATGGGTTAAATTTACATTTTTACATAATATGATCACAAAATAGAAATAATTGCAAGTCAGTTGGGCGTTTAAATATGGAAGTGCCAATCATGGATGAATCACGGGCCCCCATATGAGGAGGGAAGGGGCAAATGGGGCCTCAAGCCCAGGCCCGTCATTTAGGGGGGCAGGGGGGGGGCAACTGCCCCCTGGCTTTGAGAAATCAATGTATTTACATATAAGTGGGCGTGGTTTTTGCTGTTTTCCGATGAAATTGCATTATGTTTTCACCCTTTGCCCCCCCCCCCCTGGAAAAACTTGAAATGACGTCCCTGCTCAAGCCTTAGAAATTAGTACTTCCTAGCTTTTAGTACGATTTTTTCGGCAAAATAAAATCATTTCTTCTTCAGCCATTAGGCTCATTCCACGTCAAATCGCCTAATTTAAATAGTCGGCCGTGCCGTCATGTCTCGGATTTTGTTCAATATTTTTTTACGGATAGATACCTATGAGATAAACTCAAATTAATTTTTTTAGATTTTTTGAATAAAAATTTAGGGTTGTAGAATTTTTTGAAATTTTGATTTTTTCAGAATTTTTGCTTTTTTTATTTTTGGTATGCATTTTGAAAAAGCTCTATAACTTCCTCATTTTTCATTCAATTAAGCCAGTTTACGTATCATTTTAAAGCTAATTATTTTCTCCTTCAATATTAGTGACAAAAATGAGATTGTGAAAAATAGAATTTTGCCAATGGTCGTCTGAAGTCAGATTTTGTGTTTTTTCAATTGGTATGTTCAATAGGTCATATCTCCGGAGTACCAACTAAGAACTGCCCAATTTTTTTTTTCAGTAATGACCACATCATATACTTTTTATATATAAAAAATTGGAAGGGTGTTTTTTGTTGTTTTGGAATAAAAAATTCAAGTGTGTTTTTTCAGTTGGTATGATCAATAGGTCATATCTCCGGACTACCAACCAAGAAATGCACGACACTTTTTTTCTGTTATGACCACATCATATACTTTTTATGTATAAAAAATTAGGAGGGTGCTTTTTGTAGTTTTGGAATAAAAAAATCAAACGTGTTTTTTCAGTTGGTATGATCATTAGGTCATATCTCCGGATTACCCGTTAACAACTGCGCCATTTTTTTTCCATAATGAAAACATCATGATGTTTTTATGATCAAGAAATTAGAAGGAAGTTTTCTTGTTATTTTGAAATAAAAATCTTACATGTTTTTTTTTTCCAAAAACTTTACTTTAAAATCAACTTTTCAAACTTAAATTTGAGATTCATTCAGCATCATACTTCACAAGCAGATGAAAATGTATCTTGTTTATTACATTCAAATACTTAATGGTAGTTTTATATTGTTCTATTGCTTGCATGCTTTGGTAGTGAAAAGTCGCTGCATAATTATTTTACTCTTCAGTAATTATTTGCTAGCCACTCCATCAACCGATAGGAATTACGATAAAGTAAACTGAAATGTCTTTAAATATACTTTCATTCATAGTTTGACAAAAAAAGACTGGCGAGCTCTTGGTGGTTGGAAAAATTTTATATTTGGTTTCCATTATTCTGAAATCTACGCAACATTTTATAATTTGCTATCAAATGAAAGCATAAAAATTTCATGAATAACAATCTTTATTTCTAAGATGTTCCGACAGTGGCAACAAAAGGTTTTTCAAACGCAGAAACATTCTTCACTAATATACCCTTCGTGTCTATGTCTAATGGCTTGAAGAAGTAATTCTCTCTGATGCCTACTATTATTAAGGCTCTTTCATATCTTTGCTTTAAAAAATCTTCATTTGCAACCACTTCCACTGCTGTAACGAAAAACATCTGTATCCCCTTTATGTTTTGAGAGGCAAATTGAAATAGATCATGTGCATTTAAAATCTGTCCTTCGACAGTTCTTTGAAGTCTTGCCCTTATTGCAAGCCGTTTTATTGTGCCCCCTACTCCATCGCATGCATTCTTGCCATGACTCGTGGCAAAGAAATGCCATTCAGCTGCCATGTCGTGATATTCCTTGTGATAGCAGTTTTTTTTTTTTTTTTTAATTTTACGAAGTTTTTCAACTTATCGAAAACTTGATTTTTAAAGAAATTTGTTTCAAAAATTCAATATTTTTTTTTTAATTTCAGAACAACAAAAAACAGCCTTCTAATATCTTGATCATAAAAACATTATGATGTTTTCATTTTAGAAAAAAAATGGCGCAGTTGTTAACTGGTAATCCGGAGGTATGACCAATTGATCATACCAACTGAAAAAACAAGTTTGATTTTTTTATTCCAAAACTACAAAAAGCACCCTCCTAATTTTTTATACATAAAAAGGGTATGATGTTGTCATAACAGAAAAAAAGTGTCGTGCATTTCTTAGTTGGTAGTCCGGAGATATGACCTATTGATCATACCAACTGAAAAAACACACTTGAATTTTTTATTCCAAAACAACAAAAAACACCCTTCCAATTTTTTATACATAAAAAGTATATGATGTGGTCATCACTGAAAAAAAAAATTGAGCAGTTCTTAGTTGGTACTCCGGAGATATGACCTACTGAACATACCAATTGAAAAAACACAAAATCTCACTTCAGACGACCATTGGCAAAATTCTATTTTTCACAATCTCATTTTTGTCACTAATATTGAAGGAGAAAATAATTAGCTTTAAAATGATACGTAAACTGGCTTAATTGAATGAAAAATGAGGAAGTTATAGAGCTTTTTCAAAATGCATACCAAAAATAAAAAAGCAAAAATTCTGAAAAAATCAAAATTTCAAAAAAATCTACAGCCCTAAATTTTTATTCAAAAAATCTAAAAAAATTAATTTGAGTTTATCTCATAGGTATCTATCGGTAAAAAAATATTGAACAAAATCCGAGACATGACGGCACATAGCCTTAGGCGATTTGGCGTGGAACGACCCATTAAGGAGTAAAATATTAAAAATATCAACTTTTAATAACTCTAGTCTGCACTGAAATTGCCTTCTATGGGGAAAACTATATTGCTAAACCACGGGGGAAATATTTGAGCCCCCCCCCCCCTCTATAGAATTCGTATATGGGTGCCCACGCCCATGCATATAATCAACTTTCCAAAAACTTATCTCTATTCAGAAGAATATCCAACGGGGCTTAAATAAATAAATTAAAATAAATATGAAATTTAAGGGAAAGTTGAACTAAAAGAACAAGTGGTCATTCGCAAAAGTTTAATAAGGTAGTTACAGCTCCGAAAAAAATAGTCCTAAACTAATTTTTGTGGGGTATTTCGGGTTTTCAATTCTACCTTTTGATCAAAAGATTATACCAGATCACGAAAATATCGTTGTTAAGACTGTCTTATCGGAACCGAAAGTAATTTGCTCTCAGGGGACATAAGAACTAGAGCCCGGAAAAAAAAAGCATCAAAAACTTGCATTTATGACTTTTGATTGGAAATATCGTCAAAAGAAACAATCAGAATCGGTGTGCGCACCTAGAGAAGTTACTTTTGGGGGAGTTTACCATTGCGCTGTGATTAAAAACTCAATTTCTAAAAGCATCCCACGGTGAAAACCAAAGAAAAAAACTTATATTCAATGTTTCATTCCATTCAAAACTATCACGGATTTTTTTTTTTTTTACATATATTTACGTTTTTAATAAAGTTATCAAAATTGCAAAGATAAATATCATTTAAAGAATAAGGAATAAGGTACTATAGGAACAAATATTCACACTAAACAAAATCGGTAAAA
>JAXGGA010007473.1:0-62491 GCA_038373865.1 Uloborus plumipes
TCCTTCATGATAACAAAAAGTGATTACGAATATTTTTCGTCAAAAACATTTGAACTTCGCATTGAAACTAGTAGTTCATATTGGTAAAATAACGGATTGCGAAGAAATAATCAGCTACGCTTCGCATTTTTTAGTTTTTTTTACAACTCCTATTTAAAAAAAAAGAAAGAAGAAGAATTTAGAAAAAAAAACGAGTTTCAGAAATGAATCAAAATTCACTTCCAACTAATTTGTTTTAAATCCTGATTCATACATTATCAAGAGTACGCGATGACATTATAAAAAAGGCGCATAAGTGACAGACGTATAAGTGAACAAGCCTATTTAAAGGACTAAAACGCTACATAGGTTCTAATTAGAGAATGAAGAATGTTTTTATAGAAAAGGTACATATTACTACGGTTTAGCAATTACTGTAACGTAGCTACAATGATAATGAGAAAACAAAAATTGTAGCATACCTAATTACAAAATGTTCACTTTAAAACGATCCATAATAGATAATTGTCTCTCTCCGAATTCTAGTTCATGCGGAAAAAATGCCTTCCGTGAGCAATAAAGGCGAAAGATTAAAGAGGAAAGTGAAGAAAAATGCTTATTTTTTAAAGAAAATGAATTATATTTTTGACATTTTACGGAAAATACGGCGCATAAGTGAAATATTTATCTTTAGAGCGACGCATAAACGAATGATACTATCATTATTTTGCTATGAAATGTACTGGGACCATTCAAAATCGTCGTATTAGTGAAAAGGGCGCATAAATGAGGCAGTGTATAAGTGAGAGTTCACTGTACTGAACATTTTCTCATTACTTTTAGCAATTGCGCATTAGTTATGAAGAAAAACACGCCCACCACATTCCATACAATGTTATACACATAAATATTTCAAGAAAAAAACTTCCTACATTTAAGCTGAAAATATATAACTTCTTTTCCCGAAAGTTTTACCTCACTCTATCTCTTCTAGGAATAAGAAAAGAGATTCTATTGATTCGTAAATGGTTGAAAAAGTCTCATAACTATAAATGAGCACGTCTTGGTATTATAGCCGGATTTCGAAGAAAAGGGTTATTTATGACCAATATCTTCTGTACGAAGACGGCGTAGAAAAGTATAAATCCCAATTTCATGAAACTAGAATTGAATTTGTCATTTTGTCAGCCACACTTTTAGCTCGCAGTCTTTTTTTCTCTCCCCAATTTCCTATTTTTAGGCTTTAGATTGATCGCAGAATTTTGTCGGATACAAAAAAATCCCCTTCCAGCAATAAGCTTAATCAATACATTAAATAAATCGTTTATGAAAGACAGCTATTTTTTTTCATCAAAACTTTGTATTTAGAGCTTTTAATGGGTTGTCCTTTGTAATATCTTACTCTCACAGAGTCTAGTTTATTAAATACTGTAATGATACATTAAAAACGAGATTTAGACGATATGCTATAGATATTTTATAAATGAGATATTTTCAGCGTGTACTATTTGCTCTTTACATGAGCTCTAATATACTACTTTATACCAGCTGATGTGTATGAACTATAAAGCTCTATATTACTGCCCACTAACGAAGCCAAAGCAGAATTTAAAGCAATAGCGAATATATTAGAACAGCAGTTTCACTCTTGCTTCTAGCTTATCAGTCGGGAATACCTATATTCGAGCTTCAGGCAAAAAAAACCGATAATTTAAAAATGGCTCGTTATACACCATCTACCAAAAAGTATTTGGACACCAATACAAATGAGGTCCTAAGATACGTCAAGTCATTTATTTTGGAATTGTTTTTTGAGCGCAAAACTTATTTTGTACTTTTTTTTATCTTCTAAAAAATCCCATTCGAACGGTACATACACTATCTACCAATAAGTATTTGGACACCTATGCATTATTCAAATGACTGTATCTGTGGTATCGGCATAAGTCACGCCCTCCACCAGTATATGTCGCGTAGGGAACAACATCGGCATTAGTCCCATGCATGATGCTACGCTGATCTTAGCTCTCTGATGTCGAGAAAGGTATAACTTTTTAACTATTATTTTTCTTTCGAAACTGTCTTAATAACCGTGTAATAATAAGAACGTTTTCAAGCACAAACTTTAAAAATTATCCATTTTAACCTTCACCTGTGCGCGTTTAAACGTACTTCTAATCCATTGTGAAAAGGTACGCGTGTTATTGTTACATAATTATTGCTTATTTTTCTTGGATAATATAAAGGGTTTTTTAAATTAATTAATTTATGTTTTACTTAGGTTAAATTATCTGCTTATTGACTCAAATTGCTTTCTTTAAGAAGTTAAAGATTTTTAACAAAAACGTCATTCTCTTTAAATATTCTTACGGATCCCTGTTCTTTTGTTAGCTCTTTAAATGATTATCTACCTGGCATTTTCTCAGATTAAATAAAAGTTTTCTTAAAACTTAATTATACGTCAAATTACGCGCCTAAATTTCTGTAAGTAAAATTTTCAATTTTATCTTCGACATGAAAGAGCATGACTTCTCAACAAATATCTTACATATTATACAATAAAATATTAAAAGTAAAAGAAAACATTTTTCTTGCCCTCAAAAAGAAGTAATTTCCTTAAAATTCTATTAAACAACGCAATAAAAAAGCCGGCAGAATAAATTAATATATTTAATGCGTGAAATGTAGCTTAAGGAAGTTAAAGAAATGTTCTCTAATTAAGCAATAAATAATATGCTTACAAGTTATTTTCAATTAGGGTATAATTAATGGCAAAAAATCTTTTAACGGAACGCAATTTTTATTTCCAAACACAGTTTCTTACAAAATAACATTTCCGTTTAAGGGCAGCTTTGTGGGGACTGTGCATCTTAAGAATGCGGAAAAAAAGAAGCATAGCAATAATCTTTAGCAACTTATAATAAAAACTGGGAGGAAGAAAAAATTTGTTTAATTAATTCCACAAAAAGTGAATTTGTATGATAAAGTTTTTTTGGGACAAATAGAGCGTATTTTGCGGTAAAATATGCGTAACAGTTCAAGAAAGAAACGAGACAACAAATTTTCATTTGTTTCCATCGTGCGAAACTATTTTTTGTTGGGTTTTGTTTGGAACAGTTTGCAATCTAAACCAAACAAAACAAAACATTTTAAAAGTTACATCCAAATTTCTGATTAATCTGTCAGAAACTTGCTCTCATAACACAGGCCAACAAAAAAAACCTTTATGAAAACTTTTTTAATTTTAATAGCTGATCTTGATAGATTTTTATGTGCTGAATCCAAATCTGCTTGTAGTTTTTATGTATCACCCTTAGTTTCCAAGCAAAATGTATTTTATTATATAGTCTAATACCCATTTACAGTATATAGGGAAATCAATGAAACACTGTAGAATCGTAAAAATGGTTTGTATTTACAGTAAAATACTTGGAATAGTAATTTTATGTGATGATACAAGGTTCACTTGTCAACTGGAATTGCTTTATATTTTCTTTCCCTTTTTTCCTTGAAGCTTCTTGTGTAGCTTTTCCTGCGATGAATAGCTTGCTGAACTTCCCGGTGAAGTGACCAACAGTAATCCCCCATCATGTTGTAGCATGTGTTTCAGCAGTGCTGCCAACATCATCTTTGTTCATTAGACCTATTTTTTCATGTTATCTTAACTATGAAAAAGCTGTTAAATTCTAAAAATGTTTCTTTATTTCATGAATGTAACTATAAAATGTGAATAAATGGTGGGTGATACAACTTTTTAAGCATCATATTTGGATTCAGCAACCTAAACAACATAAGAATAAGGTATTTTCATTAAAAAAGTTTTTTCATCGTTGGCCTGTGTAATTGAAACATTGTTTATTTCCAGGCAAAAACTCTATTATAGTTACATTGATTCATGTCTGAGGTTATGAATAAACAATACGTGGATAAGAACACAATTAAATAAAGAAGAGTTATCACTCAAAGCTAAATTTTCACATTAAATCTATTTGATACGGAGTAAAATAAAATGATGGAGTATTAGAAGTTTCAACTACTCATTTAATTTAAAGCAAGAAAATGGATGTATACATTTTCATATCTTTCGTTTCTTAATTTTTTAAAAAAATTACAACCTTTTACGTAGTTTAGTTAGTTTCTGCTCATTGTTTTGGTATTTTTTATACGTTGTATCATGCCTGTTATGACTTTTCCGCAACATTTTGTAAGATTCTGCAATATTCAAGAGGCCTCTTAAGGAGTTAAGGAGGTAAGGAGTAAAAATCTTAATTAAGATCTTAAGGAGTTAACCCTCACGGTTAAGAGCGGTTTTTTTACTTTTTACAAAGACACTCTATTGATGTCTTTCCCATCTTTTCTGGTTCTCAAATCAGGAAAATTAAATAAACTGTAAAACATTATTTTGAAATTTTAATTCTAAATTTTTACCTTACACTGTAAAATCTGGAATTGTACGCATTAATTTAAAAAATGTTTTGAATTATAAAGGTCAGAAACCAAAGCACAGAAGAGAACCATTAGAACCCTAAGAAACTTGACTCAGAAGTATACTTTAGCCATGTTTTCACATTTTTCGTTACGCCAGTTTAAATATAAAATATGTGTTTCAAAGATAAAACATTTCTGTAAAATATTTCTCTCTAATATTTTATTCCCTTTTGCTATGGTGCTTCAAGATTGTTGAGAATATTCCAGTAAAGACAATATAAATTTATTTCTTTCGTCGCTACAGCTTAATAGAAAGATTTATGCAATCCATGTTTTAAACTCAAAGGCAAATGAACAAAGTTTACTACAGAAGCGAAAACTTATTTTCTTTTTGCTATAGGTGCAAATATTGTTTCTACTCTCGTGTTTCACGTAACTGTTTGCAATGGAGATTTTATCGCATGCGCTTGAAATAACATTTATTTCTTACGCTTAAAAAGTTCGATGCGTTAACATGAAACACAAACTAATGTAAGCAACAATTTAAGAGTTACCTGCCTTTTATTTTAAACTTTATTTTTGTCTTTCTTGAATAATATTAGCTATATTGATTGCAATAGAGTAAGTAAGAATTAAAGACTCTTATCCGGTTTTAGAAATGAACTATGAATTGAACAAAAAAAGTGTTTCTGAGCTAATATTTAAAAAAGTGCCAATTTGAGTCCCAAGTGAATTTTCAGTAGTATTTCAATAACTAGCTAAAAAAATAATTTTCCCCAGAAAGAAGAAAAGGTTTTGCTTTCATTTCATCTAATAACATCAGAAAAAAAATTTTTCTTCAGAAAATATTTGTTTTATACTTCAAAAATCAGGTCGGTAACGTGTCCCCAGTAGCAAAGCTTGGCATGCAAACAGTTTAAGCGCACTTTCTAACGTCCCCCCCAAAAAAACCGCACTTGCACAAAAAAAAAAAAACGATTCTATTTCTACCCTTTTGCTAATATTTTACTTCATTTTTGTTTTAATCGATTTCTGATTTTCTAGGGAATACGAAATAAGCGTGTCCCTCAGTTTCGCGTCAGAGCGGTAATAATAACTTCCGATTTACATTTAGGCTCCCAAAATCATTTCCTGCACCAATACAACGTGATACTGAGTACCTGGTGGGATGTTTTATTGCATCGTAATTAAAAATTTGCTTTTCTGCATCTAAAATTGCAGGTAAGATTTTTTAAAGTGATTTTATAAAATGTGTGTCATTTAGGTCATCAGATCTGTAACACACGCTAAAATGCGCTGTTTTTATTATTTTAAAAGTTATTTTATGTATAAGATAGTCCTTTATTACAAGTGAAAAAACCACGTGTTTGATTTTGGTTTAGCGCGATCGACTCGGAAATAAAAAAAAAACTTTGTCGGTTTATCAGATCGGTAACAATCAGAGCGGTAACATTGAAAAACAGCGAATATGTTACTGAACTAACTCTCACATTTCAGAATGAAAAAAAGCAAAAATCATAGGTTTTAGCTATATATTGAATATTTTTGTTCTTAAAAAATGAAAAGCAATGAGTTTTAGTACAATTGCTTCATTTGTGGTTTGTATGACCCGACAATAGAAAATCGGTTCATCCGCTTAGGCACTAGAGTGCCACAGACAGATACACAAACACATATACACGTCAAACATATAACCAACTTCCTACATGAAAGCTGCCCCTAGCACTCGAGAACAGTTTTACTTAAAAAAGGGTAGATGGGTTGCACGTGATAACTTTCCGAAGTTTTCAATTTAAAACTTGCATTTGCTATAACCGTTTGAGACATTCAAAACTATGTATTTATAATTAGCATCACTCCACGTTGTTTGATGTGGTTCAAAATGCTTGATATTATTCTTACTCTTATTGTTATCTTACCTAACACCCCTATTTCGGTAAAATCAGAGAAGACCTCACGCATGCGTAAATGCGCAGAAGCTTTTACCTAAGAAGATCAAACAGTAAGGCAAAATTTAAACATTAAAACTCCTTATTTCCTTTAACCAACACTAACCCTGCGTTTTTTTGCAATTCAAAAGTTTCTCCTGCATTATATTTAAACCAAAATAATGCACATATGATAATATATTATTGAATTTTATGTTATGCATTAGGGTCTCTTAATAGTTTCGTTATATCTTGCTCCATTTTTTTTACAAGAAACATCTTTTTCGGTTAAAAAAATCCTTTGCGTTTCTTTCTTATCTCGCTCCAGAATCTCCAAAGGTTCTGAAGATTATTCCAATAAAAGAACGCACATAAAAAAATTTCTTCCCGTCGCAACGCTTAATGGCAAGATCCATACAATCCGTGCTTCGAATTCAGAGGAGATGGAATAAAGATTTTTGCGAGAGTAGAAACATAGTTTTCTTTCACTTCCCACCTTAAGTGATTTTTTTTCAAGGAAATGGTGACGCATTCAGTGTGTTCTATAGTACTTAGTGTTTTGGGCAGCATTATTAGTTCTTTTATTATTTTAATAGAAGAACTATATAAAATCAAGTAAAACAACGGTAAAGGCACAAATGCTCAGGAACGCTGCAGACACATGTTTTGGCGTTACAAGGAATGCCTTTTTCAGTGCACAAAATGGTGATCTTGTGGATGTAGACATCTGGCAAAAACTACAGGAATGCTGCCCGTTCGTGAAAGTCGCACTTAGCACTCGCAAAACATTCACTTAAAAAAGGGGGTGATGTCCTGTGAGTGGGAACTTTACAAATTTTCAAATTTTAAACTATTTAAAGCATTTGCTATCCTTTTGACATATTCAACTAAACTATGTATTTGAAAATAGCATCGTTCTACGTTGCTTGATACGGCTCAAAATGCTTCTTATTATTCTTCCCCTCATTGTTTTCTTACCTATCACCCTATTTTGATAAAATCAGAGAAGACCTGACGCATGCGTAAATACGCGGAAGGTTTTACCTAAGAAAATCAGACAGTAGAGGCAAGCAGCTTTAAAAATAAACAAAGCGGATTAACAGAACGCCAATGAGAAAATTATAAACCAATAAAGAACCAATCGGAATACAAACACTCGGCAGTAACTTTTTCTCAGGTCTGAAGTCAACGAAAGAAAGAATTGAATTGGTGGAACGTTAAGGGAAAAAGGCGTTCCTTGTAACGGTGAAATTCGTGTCCGCAGTATCCCTGCACATTTGGGCTTTTGACGATGTTTTATTTGCTTTTGTTTTGAAGCAAAAATGTATTGTTATATTTCTTGGTATAATTTCTTCGTTGGTATACTAATAGTTTCTAGATCTAAAGTAAAATTTGACGCTTGATGTTCTTCTATAATAGGAACAATTACGGAGCTTCACATGTCCACAGTAGATAGGAAATAATGTCGACGAAAGTAAGTATATTTATTCCTTTAATGCGCAAATACGTAAATAACGCGACGCGTTTCGAAATAACATCTTCTATCTACGCATAGATTCAGGAATGTAATTTTATCCAGAGTTTTTATTCTAATTTTATTCTAGTAGTTGATAAAATTACCATACCAATGAGCATAAAAATTAGACTTTATTTGCTAAACTAATTTAAGCACGCGATGATCTTTGCCCCCAAATTGCGACTCGCAAATTTTCTTTAAAATGTTGCTTGAATTTTTAAAAGAAAGAAAAAAAAAGAAACACACCCACACACAGAAGAACCAACTCCTCAACTTTCTTTTCTGATGAACATCTACGACACTGTGCAACTTTTATGATATAGATTTCACGCTCCCCCCCCTCCAAATTCTTCACTAAATACACAATGGTGTAACAACGTTCGATGCAGAGGCATCAATATAATGATTAGATATTTAAGCCCAATAATAATGTGCATGCTACTAATCCAAAATGCTTGATACGCATAGTCTCCTAATGTGCTAAAATTGCAAGAACCCAATGCTATTATATCCTTTGTAAGAGACATACCCCGATGAATCATTTTTAACGACTCTGTTATCGATTCGGTTGTTAGTTGGCGGCAGAGAGACGAGCAAAGGTTTTTGTCCGGCTCCCCGAAATGACAACCGCCATATCTCAGCCACCAATGACGTATGCGACTTAAAATTTAAAATACAGGAATTTATTAGTTTTGTTTCTCGAGATTGGTTTCGAGAGTTTCATTTATGATGGGAGGGACGTTGCGGTTGAGTGGGTTTGAAAAATGTTGCAGGGAAGCTAGATTCTCGTAAAAAATTTATGATTACTGAAAACTTTCTCAATTTCTTCTGACACAACTCATTGCTATGTAGCATCATTACGGGTAACTAATTTAACCTTTAGGAACCGAGCGGTACACATGTTGTACCATAAGTTTTTTTTCTTTAGAGGACTGGGTTGAGATTTTCACTCGAACCCTTTGGAGCCGGTGATTTTTTCAAGGTTTCATACGGTATATGTATACCGTATGGGTGTGTACGGTATATGTATGGGTACACGGTACACGGTATATGTACGGTATATATATGGGTACCGTACGGTATATGTATACCGTGTACGGTATGGTATAATAGTTTATAATACCTTCTCTTTTCAATGGAAAAGAAATCTGTGGTTCAACTGTCGTACTACCTGGGTCGAAAGAAAAATTTCTATATGAACAGCTCGGATCCAATGCAAAATTTATGCAGCCGAAATGGAAACATACACTTCAAAAAATGAGTTGTTATTTTTACAGTATAATACTGGAAGCCGAGGTTCCCATTTAGAACTGTAAAATGCACAGTAATAACTGTAAAACTAGCAATTTTAGTTTCTTACGGCAAAGTTAGTAATTTTACACGTCATTTCCGCAAAATTTAGCTGTATTATACTGTAAAAATAACAATATTATAATGGAAGCTTAGGTTAAAGCTAAAAACTTGTAAAATTCACGGTAATAAACTGTAAAATTAGTAATTTTACAGTTTAGCGCTGAAAAACTAGCAATTTTACAGTTTATACTACAAAATTAGCAATTTTCGCAGTCTGTTATTATAAAACTTGCTGTATTATATTGTAAAAACAGCATTCATTTTTTGCAGTGTATTTATTACAGTTTAATCGTCGTTCATTGGTTTAAGTAAATATTTAGTTTTCATTTTGATTGTCACTATGAGTAGGTACGAGTAAGACCCCTATATAGACGAGTTGTAACGCGTGTTTGAGGATCGTCTTTTCTGGCGAGTAATCGCTTTTTTGGTAACTTTTCACGTAAACTTAACAAAGCTTGGCAATGTCCTGAAACTTTGCTCCGGTAACCCTAACTCCGCAACAATGAAAATTGAAAGTAAAAGCAAGGCTTCACTAGATAGCGTTTTATACAGGCTGCTTCATTTGATCAAAATCCTTGGGATAAAAACGGTAGTCCTTGTCCAGCGACATCTGTCGAATTTTATGGCAACTAACATTAATAACAAATCAGATAATAAAAGACAAAATTAAAAGTTAATTTGTTGGCGACCATTTTACAATTTGGCATTCAATTCTATTTTAGTATATTTTAACGTTATTTAATAGCTCGTTCGATTTGTTGGTTTATTCTGCATTTTAACGGCTTATTTTAATTAGTTAGCGAATTATTTTTCATTTTAATTCATTCTAATTATTAATTAACTATGAAAACGACACTGGCACCGCAGAGCGATAAATGGCGATTTTGGAACGATAGTTCCATCAAAACTTTTGATGAGTTTAGATGGTCAAATTAATTTACTTGGCGATTTTTTTTTACAGTTTAATGGACATTTTGGAATGACTATGGCACTAATATCTTGAAAAGCACATCAAGAGAATTTGTTCTCCGTAAAGCTTTTGAGAATATTTCAATAACCGAGATCTTTGGTAGTATGTACGTTTCAGTTATAGGTACGTTTTTTAACTTGGCGATGTATTTTCTTACCACCTAAGCGAAGATTAAAATTTTAAGCTTGCATCGTCTTCATGGTTGCTTCTTTTCTCTTATTTTGCATTTTAATTTAAATTTCAATGATAATAATGGCTCGATATATTTATTAAACTTATTATGTTACATGCTAATGGAGCTTTTCAAGTTGATTTGGCGAGTTTTTTAATAAGAATTCTCACATTATGTCGCAGCTTTTTTTCAGTTGGCCCATTATTTTACTTTCAAGTATTAAACGTATGTGTGAAATTAGAAACAAAAAAGGGAAGATTTCGGTGATTGGAAGTCTGGTTATCTTTCACTATTAGCGTTAAATCTTTGTGTCCAATTTATGAGCGAGGGAAATATACTTCCTTCGCAAACATAAACTAAAGAGCAACAAAATAAAGTAATTATCGCCAAAAATTTGGCAACCACAGCAGATTCCCAACTATCGAAATATTATCAATGTGTGAAATTTAACATAAAAAGAACATTACCTTTTAATGTTGTGTAAATGAAAACAAAATTTTACAGTTGGTCGTCGTAATATTGTAGTTTTGTTTATTTTTTTCGTACTTGTATTGCTCTTTAGTACCAAACGATTATATATGCTCATTTCGTTGTTACTAAAGAAATTAATATGTTTTGTTGTCAATCGTCTTTCCGTTGAACACCATAGCTTCATTACTGTACATTTCATTCTAGGGCAGCAAAATGAAATGTCTCTACGAATAGATTCGCCATTTATCGCTCTGATATGGGTCAACGCTATCAAAATGAACATCTGATGTTTTGCGTAGCAATTAGGATCGTGTGAGCAACAATAATGAAACAAAATAGTAAATAGAACATTATTATTTCATTGCTACATTTTTATTTATCGGCTGCGAATTTAAGCGTATATTTTATTAATGCAGAGATGTCAAAATTGAACGCCATTGCAAAATGTTGCTAATTCGAAGTAAGTAAACAATGAATGAATGTCGTATGACAATCATGAGTTGTAACCAACTTTACCTGAAAAGGGAATTTATTTCCCCTAAAAAGCAGTACTAATAAGGCCTTCGGCATCAATTCACTCTGTATTCCACTTCAGTTAACTATATCAATATTTCTTAACCCTAAAAGATAGGATAAACATCGCTTTTTACAGCAGAAACAACATGCTAATAAATGTAAACAAACATTTGGGTGGTATTTGTTCAGCGCTCTCTAGCGGGCAAATCTTTACCATTAATGTTTTGAGTAATGAAGCAGCCTGTATAAAACGCTATCTAGTGAAGCCTTGGTAAAAGTTAATGAGTTAGATCCAAAGTGGTGAAACTTAAGCTTGATGCGTCGGCCTGTCTATATAGCGGCTCTAGGTACGACTAATGAAATCATTTTTCTTTCTGTTTTTACTTGAACTCAATTAAGATCTTTTAAAATAAACAGGATTTTACAACTGACTTTTAACTATTTACGCATCTCTAGTTTTATTGATTTATGCAAGTTAATTAACCGCAAATTAAACAGTATTAAATGTTATAATGTTGAATCGATATAGAAAACAGAACTCGGTTCGATTTATTGTTTTAGTACATCTTATGCATTATGAGGTTTTGTTATTCAAAAGAAGCATAGCATCTATAATTCAGTTTTTAGACTTAAATCTCTTTATGCAAAAACTATTAAATGGATATGTAATTAATGTGCTTCTCAAGATTTATGATCAATAGTTTTGTACATTTTGTGTAAATTGCTCAGGCATACATGTTTGTATTAAGGTCTTATTAAGGTCTATAAGTCATACAATATCATAATTTTTTTCAAAATTTGCTTAGTTCATTACTCAACTCAAAAATATTCCTATGACCTATGAAAAATTAATTAAATTTTTTCTGCAATTAAAACACAATCTTAAATAAAACTAGACGTCATACTCGTCCTATGGTTCTTTAAAGGTTAAAAATAATATTTTGCTACACCTATAATATATATATATATATATATATATATATATATATATATATATATATATATATATATATATATATATATATATATATATATATATATATATATATATTTGGATTAGTTGAGTTGGGAGTATTTAACTTGGGAAACACTTTTCAGAGGGATAGCTAAAATTGTATATCACTGTGTATTATTAATGTGATACACATATCGTGTCAAATATGGTTTAAACTTTCAGTATCTCTCAAACATATTAACTCATAGTAATATCAATAACTATTCACGTAAACAATCCACCATCATTACATAGAGATAATTGCTATCAATTGAGAGAAGAATAAGAATCAAAAGAAACCAAAAGATACTTCAAGTTGTACATCTCATTAATTACAGAGTAATCTCGATATGCCTTTCTAATTTATAGATTCATACTGACATTAATAAATGCAAACAAAAAACATCAATGGCCATCACTATATAAAGATGATTGTTACCAATCGAGTAAATAAAATTAATCAAAAGAAATCAAAGGACAAACTAAACCATTTACTAAACGAATGAGCATATATATATCTCAATTTTTTTTATCTTAAACTGTCATTACTAACTATACACAGAAAACAACAATCCACCACACTGTTTAAACTGAATATTATTTTTACAGTATAATACAGCTAATTTCATAGTGATACAATAAAATTGCTAACTGTACAGTAGTAAACTGTAAAATTGCTAACTTTACAGTAGTAAACTGTAAAGTTGCTAATCTTACAGTAATAAATTGTAAAAATACTAATAAAAGTAATAAACTGCGAAATCGCCAATTTTACAGTTTATTACCGTGCATTTTACAGTTTTAAACTGGAACTTCTGCTGCCAGTATTATACAGCTGTATATACAGTATAATACAGTTAAATTTTATGGCAATAAACTGTAAAATTTCTGACTTTACGATAAGAAACTGTAAAATTCTTAATTTTACAGTTTATAACTGCGCATTTTACAGTTTCAAATTGGAACTTCAGCTGCCAGTATTATACAACAGTTCATTTTTTGCAGTGTAACTATGCACAGAAAAAACAATCCACCATCATTACATAATGGTAATTGTTAGCGATTGAGCAAAGGAAAGGAGTCAAATTGAAGGTCTTGCGCAAGAAAATGAGGCTAACTAAAACTTCTTAGCTGGATGCTGCGCCAACCTCACCCTATAACCATTTAAGCATCCGCCTCTTTCCAATTTCCCCTCCAAATAAACTAATTAACATCCTTAGTCTTGCCACAAAAGGTTAACCAGAGTAATTGGTTAACAGCTTGCCTTAATCTTCTCTCGGAATTGAATACATGCTGGAAGGAATGTAGGTAGGAAATTCATTTACAGAGTTCTTTGTGCATAATATGAAACTGTTATTTTTCATTAAAAATGAAATGTTTAGATGTATTAAAAATGTTTGGAGATAACAATAGGGTTCAGTTGTAATTTTTGAATTTCAATTTTCTAGTCCGTATTACAACGAAGCAAAAAAAGACAAAATATTTTGCAGAAATCAATATTATTTTTAAAAATATTTATTTTTTAAAAATAATTTCTTTACTTTATTTATTCAAATATTTATATGCAACGACTAGGGTTTTCTGTCACCTGTTCTCCCTTACTGTTTACTAAGTTTAGTACACTTTATAAATTACACTTTATAGTTATAGGGTAGTCAGTCGATGGTTAATAAAATATGTTAAGATGCATGCTCACAACGAACGAGAAAACTGAATTAAAAAAGTTGCTGCATTAAAATAAAAATTAGGACGTAATTTATACAGATTACATTCTTCAGCTAGGAAAACTACGTAAACAAATAAATAATATCAATGGTAATAATGGTGATGAGGAGATGAAATCAAAAGCTTTTGCACTGTTGTAGCTCAAAATGTACGCACTCTGTGTTACAATGAGTTCAATACCTTTCATATACTGCTATGGATAAATTAGCATGCAATTAAAGTAAGGCTGCACGTATACTCAGCATGATGGTTAGAAAATTTTCGATACATGATCAAATAGTCTATCTTAGACCTAAAAAGAAGGGTCAAGTTGGAACTGATTGTAAAATTATCTCTTAGTAGTTAACATAGAACCACCATTATGTACATACTCTTGAAAAACAAACACACAAATGTGCATTTTTCAAATTCCAGAGGCTGATATGCCGGACCATGTGTGTGTGTCAGTGTCCATATATATACATATATACACCGTGCATATATATATATATATATATATATATATATATATATATATATATATATATATATATATATATATATATATATATATATATATATATATATATATATATATATATATATATATACATACATATATATATATATATATATATATATATATATATATATATATATATATATATATATATATACACCGTGAACTCCTGATTATGGGTAGAGCAGGGTGGCACGGTAATAACGGGCAAGCGAATACCGCGGATAATTGGAAAAGGTAAGAAAACGATACAAGTGAATGCAATAGCTAAAAAAAAATCAATACACATTCATTTAAATTATAGCTAAAACTGATACTGTTGGGTGTAAAAAATATCTTTAAAAGCAAAAAATGACTAATAACGCACTAGCATTTTTCTGCATTCAGTTAATCATCATTGTGAAAAAGGAGAACAAAAGTGAGATAGACCCGCGTGTGTATATATATATATATATATATATATATATATATATATATATATATATATATATATATATATATTTACATACATACATACAAACTTGAAATCTTGCACTGTTTTCCTTTTTTTCTTATGCACTTTGACCTTTATAGATTGAACAGTTCACCATTTTCATAGTTGATTACACAAGAGATCAAATCTTTTAGATTTTTTAGCTACACCACAGTATCCATAATGTAAGGACAGGCTTCTCCTTGAAGAAGAAGAAGAAGAAGGAAAAAAAACTGATGAAGTTATCAGGTTTTTCTTTGCTTTATGCTCGAACGGAGCTCAATCCTTCATTTTAATGAGACTAAAATCGATTCACGTATCGAACGGTGTCTCTGTTTCGACAGAAATGTTTCATTCGAAATCTTGCAGTGACAGTAAAACGTACTTCATATCAGAAGTTGAAGTTGAAGTTTCTGAAAACTGATGTCCCAGCATCCGATTCATGTTATTTTTTATTGATAAATTTTAAGGGAAGCGAGGAACTCGGATCCATATTTTTTTAAAAAACAGCTAAGAGTAATTTTTTTCCGACCACATATTTCACCTTTTATCAAAATTTATGGCTTTAGTTCCTTTCTGTTAAAAATTTTAGATTTTTTTTTCTTTTTCAATGACAGACTATACATTTAGTGTTTTTGCAGAAGTTATTTTTAAACTTTAGATTATAGGATTATATTGTGTGTTAAATGAACACAATTGAATAAAAAGAGGCTTCTAGTAAAGTAGTAAAACAAATATAATTAAATAAATAACTGCACAAACAGATAAATGTTCAAATGCTGAGGGTGGTGAACAATGCCTTAACCAGTGAGTCGAACATTTGTAGAAGCTGGAAATTATACCATATAGAATCCTTATTCCTTTTGCAACTTCAGTTACTAAAAACTTTCATTTTAAGTTAAGAATTCTGAACAATTTTCTTCCCCAACACAACTCTTAAGGAACATTATTCATTTGCTAAAAATGCAAGCAAGTTGTTCATAGTAGCAGTGGCGTAACATGCTAAACAATGCATTTTTTCCAAAATGGTATCAATTTTACTAAACATATGTGCATTTTTAATTCTAACTCTTAATTAATTAGCATACATTTAGTTGCTAAATTTCCGTAAAACGTAGTAACTAAGTGCGATACCATTCATCAAAAAATGTGATATAATTTAGTATTCTAAGTATGGAGTTTCATCACTTTTACAATGAACGGATCTATGGAGATTAAAAGTAAAGTGCAACTGCCGTGCATTAAAAAACAGAAAAACAGTCATCATAAAAACACGCATCGCATTTTTTTAACCAAAAATTTTCCTCTTAGTTTATAACATAGAGAGACGCCATTAAAAATAAATAAATTAACAATTCTTGATTTTATTTTCAACATAAGTCTGTTTATTGAACAAAAGCAAATGTAGATTATAACCAGAACATTTTATGTGTGTTTTTATATAAAAACAATCAGGAGCAAGTCCAAAAAGCATAAAGTCATGCGTCAATGTTTTTTTAAAACAAATATTTTAAATGTAGTTGATCGTATAGAAATGTTTTTGTTTAAGAAAAAATCAAAGCAAAATTTAAATGTCTGGACTTGTCATTTTGAAAAAAAAAAAATGCAATCCAAAAATTATTACGCTTCTCTTTTTGCAAGACTAGGACTGAGCAAATCAAAAAAAAAGTTTAATTTTTGCGTTATTTATGGTAATAAACCTTTATATTTTCTTTCATAAGAAGTAATAAAATGAGTAAAATATTTAAAGCTATAATCTTGTCCCAGACCTTTATATTTTCTTTCGCAAACACTTTGTAGTGGCCCAAAAATCCGCTGTAGAAAAAATTTTAATCAAATGCAAAGACTATATCAACTTGTTCAAATATTTACCCGGAAAACTAATATAAGCGAAATAATAAAACTCTTAACAACAAAAAGTATTTTGTGGGGGTCATGACTATCGGCGTTATTACATTTTATAAAGCAACTTTTCATTTACCATGCTTTTATAGATAGGGCAATAGCACTCGTACTTCGGTGCACTTGCAGCGAATCGGTTTCCTCCAACAGCTTTGTTATTGTTTCATATAAAACCGCTGGTTCACTGATTAAACATGCTTACTTTGAATATTTAACAATCTTACAGACTTAAGCTTCATAAGACCTAAATTTATAACTAATATTTTTTAATTTATGGAAAACTGGGTAGCTCTAATAGTCTAGTCAATAAAGGATTTGAAAACACACTAAAACATGCAGTTTTAAAAATTGGCCACACAGGTACAGGAAGGGCTCCTGATGAACATACTAAAAGTCCCCAGTGGTGAGGGGGGAGCTCGCAGCGCCACCTGGTGCCTTATGGGTGATTTTTCAATTTTTGTCTTATATCTCAAAAACTATTGACTTGCGAGAAAAAATGTCAATTAATAAATTAAAGAGCATAAAATTATCCTTAAAACGCTTTTTTTGTTTTTATTATAGCTATAATAGTTGCCGAGATATTGAACTTCAAAGTTTGTCATTTTTTGAGAAAACGACTATTTTCCCCCTCTTTTCTATTTTTGGAGCCGCCTCAGTGATTAATTTGATATTATTCTTTTCTTTTTTCGACCTGAAGTAGTACAGGTCATTAAGGTGATTTGATTTCTTGAAACGGGGAGGCAGGTTGGGGAGGAAGGAGGCGAGGAATGAAGGGAAGACAAAACTATGTGCAAGTGTACTTTTCACTATTTTTCCCTCTACCATAGTTCAGCAAACGAAGACCCAAAATAAGGGCGAAAAAATAATAATACAGTTTTAAAAATTGGCACACAGGTACAGGAAGGTCTCCTGATGAACATACTAAAAGTCCCCGGTGGTGAGGGGGGAGCTCGCAGCGCCACCTGGTGTTTTATGGGTGATTTTTCAATTTTCGTCTTATATCTCAGAAACTATTGACTTTCGAGAAAAATGTCAATTAATAAATTAAAGAGCATAAAATTATCTTTAAAACGCTTTTTTTGTTTTTATTATAGCTATAATAGTTGCCGAGATATTGAACTTCAAAGTTTGTCATTTTTTGAGAAAACGACTATTTTCCCCCTCTTTTCTATTTTTGGAGCCGCCTCAGTGATTAATTTGATATTATTCTTTTCTTTTTTCGACCTGAAGTAGTACAGGTCATTAAGGTGATTTGATTTCTTGAAACGGGGAGGCAGGTTGGGGAGGAAGGAGGCGAGGAATGAAGGGAAGACAAAACTATGTGCAAGTGTACTTTTCACTATTTTTCCCTCTACCATAGTTCAGCAAACGAAGGCCCAAAATGTTTTATTAATAGCTTTGACTCCAAGTAATAATAATATTCTTTTCTTCAAACCAGGCAAAGATAAAGTGAACACCAAAATTTTTTATTCACAAGAATTACAAAACACTTGCAAGTTCAAAGATCAAATTCTCTTCCTCCATGCTTTCTCCGGCTGTGACACAACATCAGCTGCATATAACAAAGGCAAAGCCAAATTCATAAAGCTGTTACAAAAAAATCAATCATTGAGCTACGTTCCGGAAGTGTTCTCAAACCCCCTTTCTACCCCAGAGCAGGTAGCGGAGGCAGGCCAATCATTTTTCTTAGCCTTATATGGGGCTCCAGTAAATATAACTTCTCTGAATGAACAGAGATTTATATCTTTTCAGAGAGCAGCAAGAAAAATAAAACCTGATCTTGCTTCCTTCCCACCTACTGAAGATGCCGCAAAATTTCATTCATTAAGAGTTTATCACCAGATTCAAAAGTGGTTGGGGAGATTACTTCCACCCGATGCCTGGGGATGGAAAAAAGCAGGTACATCATGGAAACCTATAACAACTTCAAGGCTTCCTGCTCCTGACTCCATTCTCTCCATGATTTTTTGTTCATGCACAAAAGGATGTGGTGCAAGATGCGGCTGCAGAAAATCAAGGATAAACTGCAGCATTGCTTGCTTAAACTGCCAGGGTATCTGCCTTAACGGTTCAAAATTGGATATCGCATTAGATGAACAGTCAGACGACGAAAGTATCCATTTAACTTGAGTACAATGTCATTTTCATGTTAGTTTATATTTATTCTACATCTGTTCACTTTCATTATTTTATTTGCATTATTCTATTTTTTTAATGTTTGGACTTTTTTATCATTATTTTTATTATTTATCCTTTTTGCAGAAGGGTATACGTTTTATTTATAACATGATTTAAGGTCTTCTTGGACCTTAGTTGACTTAAATAGCACAGCACTATCGAAATTTAAGAAAAAAGTGATTGATATGCCTTTCGCAGTCCCAAAAAATAAAGAAAGAAGAAAAGAAAAAGATAGGTTTTCAAAATCTCACGAGTTTAGAACTTAAATGTCAAGTCTATTCCATCTATTTCAGTTATAAAATACTAATTCATTCTTTATTCTTTTTAAAGGTATTTTTATGTTCTTTAATTTACCAATTGATGATTTTGCTGGCGAATGCATAGTTTTTGGGATATAAGACGAAAACTGAAAAAAACGCACCCAAAATCCCTGGTGGCGCTGCGAGCTCACCCCCTACCACCGAGGACTTTTAGAACGTTCATCAAAAGCCCGTTTTGCACGTGTGTGCCAATTTTTAAAACTATATTATTTTTTTTTCGCCCTTATTTTGGGCCTTCGTTTGCTGAACTATGGTAGAGGGAAAAATAGTGAAAAGTACACTTGCACATAGTTTTGTCTTCCCTTCATTCCTCGCCTCCTTCCTCCCCAACCTGCCTCCCCGTTTCAAGAAATCAAATCATCTTAATGACCTGTACTACTTCAGGTCGAAAAAAGAAAAGAATAATATCAAATTAATCACTGAGGCGGCTCCAAAAATAGAAAAGAGGGGAAAAATAGTCGTTTTCTCAAAAAATGACAAACTTTGAAGTTCAATATCTCGGCAACTATTATAGCTATAATAAAAACAAAAAAAGCGTTTTAAAGATAATTTTATGCTCTTTAATTTATTAATTGACATTTTTTCTCGCAAGTCAATAGTTTTTGAGATAAAAGACGAAAATTGAAAAATCACCCATAAAACACCAGGTGGCGCTGCGAGCTCCCCCTCACCACCGGGGACTTTTAGTATGTTCATCAGGAGACCTTCCTGTACCTGTGTGCCAATTTTTAAAACTATATTATTATTTTTTCGCCCTTATTTTGGGTCTTCGTTTGCTGAACTATGGTAGAGGGAAAAATAGTGAAAAGTACACTTGCACATAGTTTTGTCTTCCCTTCATTCCTCGCCTCCTTCCTCCCCAACCTGCCTCCCCGTTTCAAGAAATCAAATCACCTTAATGACCTGTACTACTTCAGGTCGAAAAAAGAAAAGAATAATATCAAATTAATCACTGAGGCGGCTCCAAAAATAGAAAAGAGGGGAAAAATAGTCGTTTTCTCAAAAAATGACAAACTTTGAAGTTCAATATCTCGGCAACTATTATAGCTATAATAAAAACAAAAAAAGCGTTTTAAAGATAATTTTATGTTCTTTAATTTATTAATTGACATTTTTTCTCGAAAGTCAATAGTTTTTGATATATAAGACGAAAACTGAAAAATCACCCATAAAACACCAGGTGGCGCTGCGAGCTCCCCCCTCACCACCGGGGACTTTTAGTATGTTCATCAGGAGACCTTCCTGTACCTGTGGGCCAATTTTTAAAACTGCATGTTTTTTTGTTTTTTTCACCCTAATTTTGACCTTCGTTTACTAGACTATAAAAAAATTGCTCCTAATTCGGATTCCTGCACTTATTTAAAAATATTTTGTTAACAATTATGGTAGGGTATTCGGATTCCTGGCATGGTAGGGTATTCGGATTCCTAATTCGGATTCCTGCACTTATTTAAAAATATTTTGTTAACAATTATGGTAGGGTAGGTATGGTTTAGTAATATACTGTAAAAATTGCTAATTTTACCGTAATAAGCAGTAAATCTGCTGCTTTACAGTAATAAACGAACATTGTTAATTTTACAGTTTTTTACTGCGCATTTTTCAGTTTTAAACTGGAACCTCTGCCTCCCAGTATTATACTGTTGTATTTACAGTGTAATACAGCTAATTTATTACCTATGTGAAGGCTATAGTGGACACAAAAAATGGTTTTTTTTTTTTTTCAATTATTGATCTATATGTCTAAAACTTTATGTGCTTGTATATTTATTTCATCTAAAAGCATAAAGAAATTAGTGCAAACACAATAAATACTTTTTTTTTAATTTAAAATTGAAAAATTTTTTCCTCAAAATTTCAAATTGCTCCATGCGCCACAATCTTTTTTCAAACTGAGTTTCCACATAATTTCCAATCAGTAGGCATTTGCATAAATTTATGCATTACATGTAATGTTTTATGCATAGTTTATAGAAGATGACTGAAATTGAAAATTTATACGAATTCTTCAGTAAAGAAGGGAACTTCAACAATAAAATGTCGAATTTATAATTTTAAGGAACTGTAAGGACTAAACTTCATCCATGAAATTATTACTAGACAGTATCTTAAATTATTTCTAAAGTTTAGTTATAATCCAATAAATATTGCGATGCATGGAGCAATTTGAAATTTGGGAGTTTTCATTATTTATTTATTTATTTTTATTTATTTATTTATTTATTATTATTATTTTTTTTGACTTAAAAAAAAGTATTAATTGTTTTTGCACCATTTTTTTTACGTTTTTAGATGTAGTAAATATACAAACACACAAAGTTTTAGACATATAGATCAATAGTTGGAAAAAAATGTGTCCACTGTAGCCTTGAAAAAACACACATATTTGATTTTGATGTTTCTACATTAAAGAAATAGAAAATAAGAATATGTTGCGGATTTTTTTTGCTCATTTTTTCCTTTTATTTTTTTTTGGTCAAATTCTGCATAGCATTTATGTTGTTTGCTCACAAATGTTGAAAACGTGGATGGAAGACAGAGAGGAGATACTGCTCTCCTACTAAACACTGTAAAAAGTAGATGTTGTTTTTACAGTAAAATGCAGCTAATTTTACAGTAATAAACTGTAAAGATTGTTAAATTTAGTAATATACTGTAAAATTGCTAATTTTACCGTAATAAGCTGTAAAATTGTTGCTTTACAGTAATAAACTAAAATTGTTAATTTTACAGTTTTTTACTGCGCATTTTTCAGTTTTAAACTGGATCCTCCGCCTCCCAGTATTATACTGTTGTATTTACAATGTAATACAGCTAATTTTGTGGTGATAAACTTAAAAATTGCGGTAATAAACTGCAAAATTGCTAGTTTTACAGTTTATTACTGTGCAGTTTTAGACTGAAGCCTCTGCTGCCAGTATTATACTGTAAAAGCAACTGCTTATTTTTTGCAGTAAAGTGGTTCAATGATTCGATTTCGTTACATAATCATACGAGGGTTGTTGTTTTTTTTCAACCTCCGTTAGGCTATAAAAAATAAACGAATTCAAATAAAAAAATATTTTATTATCAAAAGTAAGGTACAACCCTCTACAATTCTCTACATAATCACTTTGACGATTGAATCATTTGTTATATCTATGAATAAGCATTATAATAGCCTCCTCGTAGAGTGTTGCCGCCAATGATTGGAAGTGAGTTGTGACGGTGTCTTTGGGTTCCACGCCCATTTGGGAGCCCTATGCCTTTCAGGACCCCAAGCAGGGGTCTCCAAGTCACTGATTCAGTTCAGGGAACACATGTAAATCACTTGGTGCTCGGTCGAAACTTAATGGTGGGTGTTCAAAAATGTCCCATTGAATGCATGAAATTGCAGGAGGAACCGTTTTTGTTACATCAGCGCTATGATGACGGGCATTGCCATGCCCCCTGCTCAGGGGAATGGCAATGACCGTCAACCCTGCTTCGGGAGACCCCTTCTTGGGGGGGGGGGGTTTGATACATCCGGCTTCCAAAGTGGCGTGGAACCCAAAGACACCGTCACAACTCACTTCCAATCACTGGCGGCAACATTCTACGAGGAGGCTATTATAAAGCTTGTTTACAGATATAAAAAATTCTTCAATCGTCAAGGTGATTATGTAGATAATTGTAGAGTATTGTACCTTACTTTTGATAAGAAAATATGTTTTTTATTTAAATCCGTTTATTTTTATAGCCTAACAACATTTTTATAGCCGTTGAAAAAAAAAAACAACCCTCATATAATGGGTGTTTCCTTAGAAATATGCGCCGGTTAATTCAAAGAATACATAGAAAAGGTTAGTCTCACTAAAGATGTTCAAATAAATTGATATCTAAAGTAAATCATTCAGGAAATATTACTACGATATTAATACTGTGTGTTGACTTGTGTATAATCGCAACATTTTCTCAAACCATGGTGTCATCGAAAATATGTCCCTGTTCTTAAAGCTGGTGCTCAAACTTGAGTGCCATAGCGAGTACGTTTTGCCGATTTTTATTTTTTAACAAAAATTTAGTTAACCCTTCTTTTTACTTATTCAGTTAACACTTTATGTAACAGTTTCGTGTCTCCTTACATTAAAATCTATACATTCTAGGGATGCGCGTGATACAATTCAGAGAAACCGTTTCTCTACTCACTAATCTCTGAAAGAATTAGTACGACAAGTAATTATCCAGTATTTATATTCGAAAGCCTCTTTTGTGAAAATATCCTTTTCAAGAAAAGAGCACCTTTATTTTAATTCACGTCCTTTTTATTGACTTTGATAACAATAATAATTGACTGTGGCGATCCTGGGTTCTCTTGTTTTCAATCGGTTGTGACTTAAGGTTTTCCGACGAATCCTAACAATCGTGAAATAAACTATCAAATTAGTTCGTCAAACCTAAAATATGATTGTGATTTGATGTTCTTTGATTGGTTTACAAGTCTCGTGCCGCATTACGAGTCAAAGAACTACACATATGCTTATATAGAGTTTTCTCTATCTTTTAGATATACTAGGGCGCCCCCTTGCTCACTATCACTCAACAACCTAAGAAGAGTGATTCGAATTATTATTCGATTCGCGAAGAGTTAAATCGTCTGCTTAGAAGAATTTCATTAAAATACGTATTACGATTAGGACAAAATGAAAACCTATTCCCTTCACACCGAAAAGACAATATGTTTAATGCACTTAGTTAAATTAGTAAAAGATAGAAATCCCACTCACCCTCGAATATAAAAAATCTTAATTAAAATGTGCATCATATATTTTTTTTAATGAAGAAAAAAGGAAAAGAAAACGCTTTGAAGTGTGCTGCTTGCATAGTGTTACAGATGATATTAGGTCTGTAGGACGTCTTGGAATCACAGACGAAATTTCTTTCATGAAACTTCTTACTTATAGATAAAGAGACACCCCACATTTCTTTCAGTATGTTAAAAATGGAAAACAATTATTCGTCGAGAACTTAGCAAACACCAAAGTGTAATGTTTTTGTTCATTAAGATTAAGCACTGTAATGTTTTAGTAAGCGCACTCTCACAAGAGCTTGAATACATCTTTTTCCTCTGAAAACTAGAGAAGCAGCAGTAACTTTAAATAACAGCTACTAAACACGCTAGTAAGTCAACTCAAAATCTCTACCTCTTTAAGGATGAGATAAATATTTTATTTCCTTTTAGAGCACCTTAATTCCCTCCCTCTACGTTCAGAAAATATTACTCCCTCCAGAAGCAGCCATTTTCGGATTCTTAATCTGGAAAAGTAATATCCTTTGTGCACAGAAACTGCGTTTGGATTCTGAAAAGCGTGTTTTATGAATTCTTGCTTGCGATGCTGAAGGGATATTAATGTACCAAGGAGCAAGGCGCAGGAGGATGAACAAAGTAAATCGCTTCCTTTATAGAGGAGGGGTTCTGGGATTGGGCATTTATCAGAGAAACAGCCTGGTGAATGTCTTTATTTAAAGATTGTTTTAAAAATAAGTTTTCGTTAAATTATGATTGTTATGATACAGTTAGCATTATGAACCTTTCCAGTTATGATTAATTTGAGATACATAAGGTGTGCTAAAGCAGAAAGGTAAAATAAAAAATAAATGGTCGAAACCCCAGGGTTTTAAAGTGAATTCGCAGAAGTACTGTATACTAGTACAAATACTTCGGAGTTGTTCATCAATGTACTCTTTATAAATTGTACTATTAATGTCACCTTAATAAATAAAACCATTAATGTACAATCTATAAATTGTACTATTATTGTACACTCTATAAATTGTGACTTTATTATTGTACACTTTATAAATTGTACTGTTAATGTACACTTTATGATGTATTAAGTACAGATACAACGGTTTTACTGATTCTGTTTGAATGTTCTTCAAAGGTAAACAATGCGGAAAAACACCTTAATGAATTAAATAAAATTCCTTTTTAACTTGGGATTTCAATGTTATTTGTAATAAGCCAATGAAGCAATTTTTAGTACACATTTTTGTAAAAGCAATTTGTAGTACATACTCTTCTATAAGAAAAATAATTGAACAATTTTTTTAATACTTTGGAAGTTGGATTATAAAGCTCATATTAAGTATTTATTTAAGCACTGAAACAGTCGCTATAACATATGAATATATGGTTAGAGAAACAAAATAAACTCCTATATTTTCGACTATCTCTGTTTTTTTGGAAACGAGAATATTTTTTAAGTATCGTCAATTAAAAGGTTATGGGACTAAAAAAAATATTTTGCAAAGTACTAATAATACCAATAATTACAAAAAGAAAGAATTATAAAATATTTTTGGAAAAAAAATAGAACCGACTTTAGTTGAAAACTGCTCTAAAAAGTAAAAAATAATTTTTTTCTTTGAACACCATCGAAACTACTTTTAAACATAAGTTTTGAAGTCGGCGCAAAAACAATAGGTAAAATGATATGAAACCATATTTTTCCAACATTTTTCATAGAAACCATTGAAAATTAAAGCAGAATATTTGTACCATTGCACGAATGTGTGGTAATCAATGAAATGTATGCGAATGCTCTTAAAGAACCTGGATCCATTAAAATTTATATTTATAGTTGAATTGTAGTTGCGTATGATTCTATACATTGTTTTTGCGCCGACCTCAAAACTTATGTTTAAAAGTAGTTTCGATGGTGTTCAAAGAAAAAAATTATTTTTTACTATTTAGAGCAGTTTTCAACTGAAGTCGGTTCTATTTTTTTCCAAAAATATTTTATTTCATTCTTTTTATTGTAAATGCACTTAAAATAATCAAAATATAGTTAAAACTAACAATTACGCTTTTAAATAAAGTTTAGAATAAAGTTTAAATTTAGTTGAATTCCATGTTTGATTTAGTTAAGCCTTCATTTAAAATTCTCATTATTATTATTATTACTGTTTCATATCAGCCACGTTTTGTAACAATGGATTTCATATTTAATCATTTAGGACAAATCGCTGTCATTATTACGATTACTGTGATCCCGATGTCTATTTCGAACGATTTCTGCAGGTTCCCGTTATCAAACCCAGACCACGAGACGATGAGACCAATCGGAAATGAAACTCTTTCTAACAAAAAAAGAACTTTTGAAATCGGTCCAGACATCTTCGAGAATGAAAAAAATTCTCCGACGAATTGTATAACCTCTTCTTTTGTTGAAGTCGGTTAAAAATTGAAATGAAAAGTGTACAATGGTGCAAAAGAATATCAAGTAGTGTGCTTTAAATTATTTCAGCTACAGCAATACTATACACAATGGTATACATGTGACGTTTACTTTAAGCTCTTGCACTACCACCTCTGACCATTTTCCTTCATAAAATCCTATTCAATACATTACAGCGCTTTAAGAGTTTACATTACTGTAAGGCAAAATCGGTTAGCGTTTTTGTAATAACGCTACTTACACTATTCTAATTTATCGAATACGAGATTGAAAAAGGTATTCTATTTTAGGAAAGGCAGCTTCTTGAAAATCGTCTTTATCAAGTAAACTTTTCCAGACATTTCGATCCTGTTCGTTTATTTTAAATAAACAAGTGTAATTTATTTTTAAATATTTTTTTTTTAGTTTTTATATGATTTAAAGTTTGTATATATAGTCAAAATAAAAAAAAAATGCACGCATTAATCAAAACGAAGAAAGTAATATTTTAATGTTAAACAAACAAAGCATTATTGTACCTCTAACGGATTTTTGCCTAAAACCTCCAGTTTGCAGAGATCAAATATTGCGCTCTAAACTAACGAATGAAATTCATTAGTTCATCAGTAATCATGCATATTTTGCATATTCGTGGATGAAGTTTAATAAACTTCTATTAAGCCTAATGGTTTGTTACTCACCAGGAAAAATTACGTTATATGTTCTTTAAGCATAATACATGCCGGGCAATGTGCCATTTTCTTTCTATTCTTCGAACGTTCATTATAGTAGAAAGTCTGTTCAGAATAGCAAAAGCTTTTATCGTTGCACTTCCCAATATTCTTAAAATAAATAATGAGGGGAAAAGTGAACTGAAGCCATATTAAAGCCCGACTCGAGCAACAATTGTGGGCCTCAGCAAACAAAGGAGGTTTTCTTTGGGCTCAAAATGATGCTCATAATAGAAATGCGTCGAAAAGGGTATAAGTTATTGCTTGAGTTCTTTTATAATATTTGCCTCGGCAGCTTTTGGTAATTTTTAATCAGCGTACTATTTATAAGTGATTCAGTGATTGCGTAATCTCTGATTTATCTTCCAATTCTTATGACAGGAGATGAAATGTTTATCACAAAATTTCTTTTTGAAAACGTTAGCTAAAATTTGTTTTAAGAAATGCACTACTGCATTTCAAGAAGCTACCTGTGTCTTTAAGCTCTACAGATTGAATCCTGACGGAGCTAAACTAAAATTATATTATGTTATGCATATAAAAGCGGTAAAAATATGATTATCTTGAATCTATCTGAATTGTAATTGCTTTTATGATTTTCCAATATTACGTCACCAAAGGAATGAAGAAATTAAGTGATTTAATAAAAAATTTAAGTTAATTCATGTTTTTTGTGCACCCAATATAAAAGTAAAAATATGTAGAGAGACCATTGGCTCAGATCATAAAGCAGTTCAAATTTACTTATTTACACTAACGTAAAAGGAGCTTACTGATTGGCTAGCGATGGTGAAATTTTCAGGGAATGAACGGACAAAGGGACATTGCTAATGAGGGAACGGTTTACAGTGCTTAATCTGAAAACGAATCAAAAATCTTAAAAGATTATCCAAACACTATTCAAACTTGTAGTCCATGATTACAAAAACTTAAATTTATCAGAAACAATTTTTTTTTTGACTTTTAGTTTACGAATATTAATCTTTAAATTATATTTGAATACCTCCTCGGCTCGTTTAAATTCACCCTATTTCGGTAATGATTGAAAACCAGTAGATTTCACTACAAACACACGCAGAAAAGCAAAATAATAATCTCGGTGGATTTATTCAAATGAAACGAAATTCGAAACAATGGCTTTACTATTTTGTGTTAAACGATCGTTAAATCATGAAAAAGTGAACTATGAAAAACAAACCCTTACGCAAAGCATTGAACAAAATCCACCATTTCGCCATTCTTAACAGATCGAAATGATATATTCGGTTCCTATCTTCCGGGCCATCTCCAGTTTAATGGCTTCAAGAGGGAAAACTCTCCTACTAAATTCGAACAAACATGCTTCTTGGAGCCCTTTCGCTGCCTAATGTACCATTTGGAGAATTAACCATTAATCTTTGTCTGTTTTGATTCTGCGATGTTTTTCTATTGAATTCTTCCGTTGCAAATGGTCTTCTAGCTCTTGAGATTTAAAATCCATGGGCCGTTAACAAAATTCCATTTACGCACCTGTGTACGTAAGAGGTATATTGTGTATATATATATATATATATATATATATATATATATATATATATATATATATATATATATATATATATATATATATATATATATATATATATATATATACAGGGTGTCCACTCCAATCGTGGACCAATAGCTAATTTCTAAACCGTTAGAGATAAGCATATAGTTTATTTAGGAAAAAATCTCCAAATTACGAAAGGAATTTTGGGTCCATTCAATGTTTTTCAAAAAATCAAATTTTGAAAGAGTTACGAAATTTAAATTTTTATACAGCCCCCCAGTCCTATCAATCATATTTAGTAAAACATTCTTGACACTGAAACGTTTAAAACTAAAAAAAAATCACTCTCCTACGACAAAAATTGACCGAGTTATGACGTTTTGAAAAATCAAGATTTTGCATTGTTTCATGACGTCATCGAGAGATCGCTTTAGGGACCGTATGCGAAATCCTTCAAAATCTTGATTTTTCAAAATGTCATAACTCGGTCAATTTTTGTCGTAGGAGAGTGATTTTTTTTTAGTTTTAAACGTTTCAGTGTCAAGAATGTTTTACTAAATATGATTGATAGGACTGGGGGGCTGTATAAAAATTTAAATTTCGTAACTCTTTCAAAATTTGATTTTTTGAAAAACATTGAATAGACCCAAAATTCCTTTCGTAATTTGGAGATTTTTTCCTAAATAAACTATATGCTTATCTCTAACAGTTTAGAAATTAGCTATTGGTCCACGATTGGAGTGGACACCCTGTATATATATATATATATATATATATATATATATATATATATATATAGAGAGAGAGAGAGAGATATGCAAAGTATGAATTATCTACAACTTAACATGTATTTTGAAGTAGATATATTTATTTTAAAAAGTATCAACTGATAACATAGTTTATGTAAAAATGTATATTCAAACGATTTTGCAGTAAAAATGTACTCAAACTTAACTCGAAAAACCTTTGTATGATACGATTAGGATCAGAAAAAACTTCAAAATGATGCCGGGTTAGGTTTACCACCAACTGCATTTGGGGAGAAACCGCAAAGAAAATGTAATATAAATAATATTTTTTTGAAATTTGGATATTCCAAAGTCCCTAGTGTTTCAAAATTCACACTTTATTATGTACTTTGATTATATGCAGGATTAAAGTACCCATTCATACAAGGATTTTAATGGAACAAAGGAGTGCATTGTATTAATACAAGAAAAGAATAATGTAGGAACTTTTACCCGTAGTTACAACATAGTTTAAGAAAGTGAGTGAACTATACCTTAACGTACACAATCTCATTTATTCTTTGAAATTCGCGTTCCTTTTTTTCCGAAAGGATTTGTCTCCTTCAGTTTTCTCACATCTGTTACTTTGTGCAACTTTCAATTCCAATGCAGATCAGCACTACGTGTCTATCGTATTTCAGGTCGACAGAAAGTTTGCCTCCTTGAGAGCTGTCGACGTCAAGTCCGTGAGGAAAATCCTAATGGCATGATCTTAGAGTTGAAATTCGGCAAGTTTTTCCTACACCACATGCGTCAGAAAATTATGAGATTCAAACTTAGATATTCCAAAACATATATAGTTAAGACATCTTTATTTATAAAATGGAATGTATGTACCTATATATGTATCTTTGACCCTATGTATGTATGTCCTTTATAGATTCAAAAACTACCCGTCCGATTGCACTTAAAATTTCACAATTTGTTTGTGTTCTCACTGGGCACATCAAGAGACCAATTAGAAAAATATCTGACATGTAGTTTGTTTTTTATTCCAATTTTAGTTAAAACTTCCAGTTAAAATCTCTATTTTTTAAAGGCTTTCCTCCATTAAAATTCTTATTTAGTGCATCATCTCAACTAGAGCCGCTATATAGACAGGCCGACGCATCAAGATTAAGTTTCACCACTTTGGATCCAATTCCTTAACTTTTACTTTCATATTTTCATTGTTGCGGAGTAGGGTTACAAGAAAAAAGTTTTGGCACATTGCTAAGCTTTGCCAAATCCACGTGCCGCTAATAATTGCTCACAGTGAAAAATTACCAAAACGCGATTACTGGCCAGAAAAGACAACCTCTTAAACACACAAGCACGCGCTGGATCCAAAGTGGTGAAACTTAATCTTGATGCGCCGGCTCGTATATATAGGGGCCTTAATCTCAACTTCCTCTCGATAGTTAATTTTGCATTTGATATTGCCCCTGCTTCGCGGGGCTTTCTGAGGTTCCTCTCGATTCAAATAGTCTAGAAATGTTTTTTTCGTGAGTATTCACCTTTGAATATAATACTGCTACTTTTATATTTTTAAAAATAGTAACGCATTTTTTAAGATAATCATCCCAGATAAAAAACACATGAAAGTTTATACTAGTCACGGATTCCGGGCTGTTGTGCCGTGGTCTGGATGACTTTAATCCATACGTTTCAATCGCAACTGCGGCGATCATCTTCAGTGGGTGTCGTTGATTTATTTGGCGACTGATGCGAAATTTCGAACTGCTGCAAGATTTTAAATTGAAAACGCAGCGCCCTCTACTTTCCGGCTCGGGATTGACAGATGACTGGATGCCAAAGCTTGTTAACTTTTACTTCTTCCACCTTCTTGTTAAAATTATTTGGGTGTTTGAAAATTTCAATGGCCTCTCTATGCAATCTGGGGAAAAAATTTGAAGTCCGTGAAATTATTACGGACTTCAAAATTTTTTCCCCAGATTGCATAGAGAGGCCATTGAAATTTTCAAACACCCAAATAATTTTAACAAGAAGGAGGAAGAAGTAAAAGTTAACAAGCTTTGGCATCCAGTCATCTGTCAATCCCGAGCCGGAAAGTAGAGGGCGCTGCGTTTTCAATTTAAAATCTTGCAGCAGTTCGAAATTTCGCATCAGTCGCCAAATAAATCAACGACACCCACTGAAAATGATCGCCGCAGTTGCGATTGAAACGTATGGATTAAAGTCATCCAGACCACGGCACAACAGCCCGGAATCCGTGACTAGTATTTACTCCGGCCGTGAAAGCCTTCATTCTTACATGAAAGTTTGTTTATACATTGTCCTTCACGCCGATTTATCTGATCACGTTCTCACAAAAAATACCTTCTTAGATTTCGCATGTTGCACTATAACCCGCGCGACTGGCATATTCACTAGTTTCTGCCAGGCTCGTCATTTGGGGGGGGGGGGGGGCAGGGGTCAATTGCCCTCTCCCCCCCCGGCTTAGAGAAATCAATGCATTTACATATAAGTGGGCGTGGTGTTTTATGTTTTCCGATTAAATTGCATTGTGTTTGGACCCTTTGCCCCCCCCCCCCTGGAAAAACTTGAAATGACGTCCCTGGTTTCTGCATGAAAATATATACTTCATTAGTTTGATTTCTACAAACATAACTTCCAAATTATCATTTCTAAGCTAGTAAGCTATTAGCAAATACCAAAGATAAGATTTTGCTGCACTTTTACGCAGTGTCACATTCCCTTAACATCGTCAAAGCAAACGAAATTGTTTTAACTTTCAAATGTTCAATAAAGACAGCTCCTAAATATACAAAGCAGAAAATGGAAGCAGCTACAATCATTGCATCTTAATGTCTCCCTTTGTTCAGATGCAAGCGTTATGTCTTTTGTGAAAGAAGGGAATGATAGTTAATGTTTTGTATCTCTCGTGCCATCTTAACTTTAATGGCTTTTGGAAAACGGAATTCAATGCCTAAACAACTTTCTTAACTCTCTCAATGCGACGTTTGGGAAATGCACTATTAATCTTTGTGTCTTATTGCACAACAAATGATTATACTGTTTGGTGGAAAGTGATGGTGCTTTTTTTAAACTTGATTTTTGATGTCAGAAAATTAAAAACCGTCGCAGATTACTTCCACGTAACATTCCTGAATTTAATGCGTTATGTCGAGTTTCCTGTAAAAATCAAGTATTCTCTTAGAAGAGTAAAAAAATATGTTACCAGTCTCGAGATATACTCGACGCATTCTTTAAATATTTAGAATTAAGCTAAACTCTAATCTGTTCAGATTTACAGCGTCTTCAATAATCGCGAAATCATTGAATACGCAACTGTAAAATGAATGTTGTTTTTACAACATAATACAGCTAACTTTACAGTAATAAACTGTGAAAATTGCTAATTTTACTGTAATAAACTGTAAAATTCTTAATTTTACAGTACTAAACTATTAGCAATTTTATAGTAATAAACTGTAAAATTACCAATTTAACAGTTTATTACAGTGCATTTTAGTTTTAAACTAGAACCTCTGCTGCCAGTATATTACTGTTGTTTTTACAGTATAATACAGCTAAATTTTACGGCAATAAACTGCTAAGTTTCTAACTTTACTCTAAGAAACAGTAAATTTGCTGGTTTTACAGTTTTAAACTGGAACCTTAGCTACCAGTATTATACTGTAAAAACAACAGCTCATTTTTTGCAGTGTTGATTTCCTTGGTTTTGACAAGTTTCCTGTGAAAATCAAGTATTCTCTTACTAGTGCAAAAAATATTTGTTACCAGTGCCGAGATGTACTCGACACATTCTTTAAATATTTAGAATTAAGCTAAACTCTGATCCGTTCAGATTGACAGCGTCTTCAATTAGAGCGAAATCTTTGAATACGGCAGCTTGGCAAGAATTGCTAGCGAATAGTTTGCTTGGTACTCTGTCATATTTTTGGCAGGTACGTTCCTGGTAAATCAAGAGGGTACAAAGAGTGTTACTATAAACATGCATAGATTTTATTGGAAGTAATAAATTTATTCATCAAATGTGACATGCGTTTATTGGAAAGGTTTCTGAATTCTTCAAAAATATTTTAAGAAGGTTACTGACTTTTAGGAGGAAAAGAAAGGGTGTTGGATGTAAAATAAAAGGTACTTTATTTGTTTATTGTTATTTTTTAGTTTTAGAATTCTCGGACAACTCTCATTTTACTTTGAATTAAAAAAAGGCATTTTTATCCTCAAAAATATAAATATTCACTTTAGTCATTAGAGGAGGGTGATGGTTTGAAAATTATCTGGAAACACTGATCTGGACAATTCTTGCAGATGGAAGTTATTCAAAGAATTAAACCTTGTACAATTTACGGAATTTTCTTCATCTTTAAAAATGTTTGAACCTGACATTAACTTTTTACAATGTGACAAAAATTTTCATTTGTCGCAATAATTTCTAAAAAGCATTTTGTGTATGTTAAAACACACATGAACATTTTTTAAAACATAATGACGTTGATAATGTTTAACCGTATATTACTTGTATTAATATTAAAATGAATATTTACTTGGTAAAAAAAAATGTTGGTAACTTTTTAATAAGAATTAAAAATAAAGATCAGCATTAACAAGTCTAAAAATATTGTTTAACCTTTAAACTCTTGCGAAGAAATTAGTCAAAAAATATTCCATTCATCAAATTAAAAATATACTCTTATTATTTTTCAGAAACACTTTTCTTCAGTTGGAAGAAATTAATTCGTTCACAATCTATGTAAACCTTAAGTCGAAAGTTAAATATTTAGAAAAGAAGACATGAATATGTTATTGAATAATTTGATAAGTGAATTAAAAATATGAATAAACATCTTTGTTGATGGAAAATTTTTTTGTAACGCAGAATAATTAAAGTTAAAATAAATATTTCAAGAGATAAATGAAGTAATACGCAAAATTAGTAGTTCCTGCCCATAGATTTTTGGTAAGAAAATTTGAAACCGTATTATTTCCAAAAAAAAAAAAAAAAAGAATAATCAACATTTATTCTTGTTAGGTATTTTTCACTTATGTTTTGAATTCTTCGAATATTTTGTGCTAAACTATGCTTATGTTTAAAGTTCGTAAATAAGCCTAATTAAATACAGCTGAGCTAAATTATAATAAACAAAACTGTAATTATCGATCTAAAATTCTAAAGAAATATTTTATTGCGATGAAACTCTCAAGAAATATTTTATTCTAATAAAAGAGAAAACAAATAGTGTACAAAAACAGTACCGAGCTTTGAGAAGGACTTATTTTAATGTCCTTTTCAGAAAGTAAATACTGCACTTTATTTGAAAGTCTACAAAGTTTCTTGTAGTTAATATTTTATACAATGCATTCTATTCTCCTAGTAACTTATGCATTTATATATATGAATAAAATAACACTGATTAAGGTAGGTGAACCCCCTACAAATTTTTTTTTCAATGCTCATTACACCTTTCTAAACCTTAAAATCATTATTTAATATGACATAAATAAAATATTCTGACAATTTATTCGTAAAAAAAAATAATGCTTTTTTTTTGTTAAAAGTCATTATTTTCTACAAAAATTTACCATTTTTAGCACTTTCAGTGTATTCACTTTTTTACATCTTAAAAAAACTTTCTGTGTCTTTCTTTCTTAGATTCTGTGTCTCTCTTCCTCGCAGATAGATATAATCTTTTAAGATTGGAAACAATGAACTAAAAATATGATTTACAATTTAATGTTTAAAATTCAACTCCCCTCCCAAGGGGAGGCTCAAAAAAATTATTGTCACATAACTTTAGTACATTATTGTTTAAAACCCACATATTGCATGTAAACAAGTTTTTCTAATTTTATATCACACAGCAATTATTATTATTTATTTATTGCTAGACTTGTTTGCGTAAATGGAAACTGTGAAAACCAAGCAAGAAAAACTGAATTTCGATTAAAAGTAGTGCATTTGTGTTCATTAAATGTCTTCTAGTTTTCTGAATAGTTCATCGTTTTCGAAAAAGTTTATGCATTTAGAAAGAAGAATATTGGTATAATATAAATGTCTCAAAATCTCAAGAGTTTTTTTTTTTTTTTTTTTCGAAAAATTAGAGTGTTCTCCTACCAAAACGGCTCTAAAATATACGGAACAGTAAATAAATCCATCAATCAAAAAGTAATATCAAAATACCTATTGTAATTCTACAGGAAACAAAGTACAAAAAAATAGGTTTTTTTTTTTAGTAAGTAGGTGAAAGAAGTTTGAAAAAATTCGTTTCTTGTTAAAAACATTGCCTCCAAAAACCTATCGAAAGCGAGTGAAACTTGTCGAAAGCAGTTCGCGAAAAAAACCTGCGATGTTGAATTCGTATCACGTACTGGCACCAAACAACTTTAAGTCCTGATCTTCTTTTCTAAATGAATAATAGACACATTGAATTGTAGACGAATAATGTCAGGATTGGGATAAAGGTTTCTGATCCGATGAAAGTTTGAAATGGAGAAAAATGTAGCTTTTTCTTGTATAATTCTTTTTTTCTTTTGAGGATTGTGTTCACGTGAGAAAACTTTCGTAGGCTTTCAAAAAATAGGCCGAATGTCTCTTTTGAGGGAAACACATATTTTTTCATTAAAAAAACAAAGAAGGAAAAGAGCATGAATTTTATATATATATACTAGCTGACGCGGCCACGCGTTGCTGTGGCTAAGGTATGGGTTAAACTATAATGTTTCAATAGAAACGAAAAACTTAATTACCGTAATAGAGATCAACTTTATATAAATATGAATTTGAGGTCAAAATATGAAAACAATCGAACAAAAATTTCCTAAGTTTGCTAGAAACAAAAAATCAACAAAAAATGTAGCATTTTAGTACTTAGAAATATTATATTCAAGCTTGTAACAATTGAGTTAGTTAAAAATTTGCTAATTGCTATGGTAACATTTTATTTTTTAATAATGTAGGTAGGGTAAAGAATTAACCAATATTATTTATTATTTTTTGAATTATAAGCATTTTTAATTTCAGTTTAACTCAACACTAATCGGTGCACAATATTCTTTGTTAATCTGTCACTTGTAAACAAAAATAGATTGGACAGTTTTCCCACACGGGAGCAAGCGACCTATAGTTGCCCATGGGAAAAACATGGATTTTCTAAATCTAAACAGCAAATTGACATTGTTTGTCCTTGGGACTTATTAATGGACATGGCGAAAGCTAAACGAATGGGAAACTGTAGCATTTTGAAGGGTATTGAAGATTCTGACGGTGTCATTGGGATACGTGGCAACAGAACTACTTCATCTTTAAACTTGCCAGTCAAAATGATTGCCTCAATAATGTTCCCGGTGATTTTTTTTTTTTTTTGATAACTAAACACGTACCATTGCAAAATCTCGGTGGATTTAAATTACGTAGAAGAACTATGGGTGAACCAATTTTTAACCGCAGATTATGTGGTGGCATTCCGGGTATGTTTAAAGAATTTTAGCCAAGAATACAGAAAATCTGGTAGCTAAATAGATAATTTGCAATAAAAAATATATTGCGGTCCTAAATTGAGATATAAACTATCCTATCATTTAAGTTGGACCAAACTGAAACTGCGTGTAAAATTTGGTTAAAATCAGTTCAGTAGCTGAGGTCCATTGGCCACAAACACAGGGACACGTAATTTTTATATATTAAGATAAGAAAGATTATTACTTGTTTACTGCGCTCCAGAAGCTGCCAGAACGTGTGCTTTATGTCGGTCAGCCATAGAGGTGTCAAAAAAGGCTTAGTAAAAAGGCTTAGCCAAGAACACAGAAAAGCTGGTAGCTAAATGCATAATTTGCAATAAAAAATATATTGCGGTCCTAAATTGAGAAAAAAACTATCCTATCATTTAAGTTGGACCAAACTGAAACTGCGTGTAAAATTTGGTTACAATCGGTTCAGTAGCTGAGGAGTCCATTGGCCACAAACACAGGGACACGTAATTTATATATATATATATATATATATATATATATATATATATATATATATATATATATATATATATATATATATATATATATATATATATATATATATATATATATATATATATATACAGGGTGTCCACTCCAATCGTGGACCAATAGCTAATTTCTAAACCGTTAGAGATAAGCATATAGTTTATTTAGGAAAAAATCTCCAAATTACGAAAGGAATTTTGGGTCTATTCAATGTTTTTCAAAAAATCAAATTTTGAAAGAGTTACGAAATTTAAATTTTTATACAGCCCCCCAGTCCTATCAATCATATTTAGTAAAAAATTCTTGACACTGTAACGTTTAAAACTAAAAAAAAATCACTCTTCTACCACAAAAATTGACCGAGTTATGACGTTTTGAAAAATCAAGATTTTGAATGATTTCGCATACGGTCCCTTAAGCGATCTCTCGATGACGTCATGAAATAATGCAAAGTCTTGATTTTTCAAAACGTCATAACTCGGTCAATTTTTGTGGTAGAAGAGTGATTTTTTTTTAGTTTTAAACGTTACAGTGTCAAGAATGTTTTGTTAAATATGATTGATAGGACTGGGGGGCTGTATAAAAATTTAAATTTCGTAACTCTTTCAAAATTTGATTTTTTGAAAAACATTGAATAGACCCAAAATTCCTTTCGTAATTTGGAGATTTTTTCCTAAATAAACTATTTGCTTATCTCTAACGGTTTAGAAATTAGCTATTGGTCCACGATTGGAGTGGACACCCTGTATATATATATATATATATGGAAGTTAAAAAATTGTCCTCTAAGTGTCGAAAAATGTGTAAATTGGAAAAAATCATCAAATGAACAAATTGAAATTTTAAGAAACTTTACAGAAACAATTTGAAAATTTACGAAACAATTTAAACATATGAAAAGAACATAGAAAAATTACGAACATGGGTAATGTGCTGCCTTATCTTCAGAGAGCAGGAGCAGCGGTTAAAATATTTTTAACTTTGTAGGTTTTAAAAGAGGTAGGCTATTAAAAAGTCAGTTAATTTATTATGATACTGCAGTAAATGCATAAAATTTAATACATTTGAATCAGTAAAACTGAAAGCTTTATTTTATATTTTTTTGTATTATTTTAATTATAAAACTTAAGTTGTGATTGAATAAAATGATATACGCAGACAAATTAAATAACCACCACAATGCTCTGAAAGATCAGGGGGGGGGGGTATTTCCAATTTCTGTCTCTCACGGTAACACATAAACAGTCATACACACGCGCACACAAATAGGTTGAAATTTTATTTTTTAAATCTTATGAGTCAAGTTTAAGCATCAGCGAATCAAAAGTCGATCGGTCGCAATTCTTACGTACGTCTTGTAAAAAAAATCCTTTTAGAAAACATAAACACAAATATACATACGAAAGCGAAACTTTGAAGCCAATTCCTCAATTTTACAAGAAAAATAGCATTTTTCTTCTCTAATATAGGAAATTCTGATATATTAGAAAATGAAATATATTTTCTTTGAGTTTTTTAAGTATACGAAAATGTATTTCTTATTCAAGTCTCAAAAATATGCCGTTACTCTACATAAACAGACACGGCACTGAATAGAAAATCATACTTTCAATCGTTTGTATTAAAATATCTCTATGCGCATATTTTACATTTTTAGTGAATGTTTCAAAAGTTTTTTTATCTTAAAAAACTTTCTGCATTTTTTCTAGTGAATGTAAGTAGCTTTCAATGGAAATTTTTCATAATTGCTATTTAAATGCTATTTTTGATTTTTTCTTTTTTTTTGGCAAGCACCACGCAATTTATTTATCTCATAAAATATATTTAACTATAATGAAGGACCATTATCGAACATATTCCGGGAAAATATGTCTCAGTGCATCAAAATCAATCAAACACAAAATGATTCGTTTTGCAAAGAAGTATTTGAAGCTCACCTAGAAAACTGAATTCTAGTTCAGTTCATGTCGATAGCTAACAAAGCATCTGAAACTGTACTCATACTGTTACAGAAAGATGCAACAACCAACTGTAATTTTATATTAATTTATTTTAAGTATATTCAAAATAAAGTCTGCACTGATTTTATTTGAAGTTTAAATACTAAGACATCATCTAATTACAGAAAGTGGAAAATAAAATTAAAACTACGCGAAACGTACAATAGCATTAACGTCTGCACTTATGTAATGGTTTATTTTACCGATCTCTCTCTCTCTTTCTCGCTATCAATCTATCTATCCGTATCAAATACGTTAGCTAAACTATCCAACTTTTTTTTTCATTTAAGGTCCACTCTCTCTTTAAGTTGCCAATATGTTTCTCTAGTATTCTCTAAATGTTCCAGACTGGTATTCTCAACATTAAACTTCTGAAACAGATAAAAAAAAAACACAAACTTATATTTTAAAAAATACAGAAAAATAACAATAAATATACGTTTAGTCTCAAAATAATTACCATAATTAACACATTATAAACCGCAAAGCTCGTCATTAAAAACAATTTCACCGAAAAATTTACATATCCATGGCAAAAGCGTTTTCTGAAAATAATTCTGTTGAAGAAAAATATTTCCTTTTTTCACTCTCGTAACAACTCGTTAAAATGAAAAGAAGTGAATTCATTAAGTTTCGGAATGCGAGCGAGGGAACCCAACAGCAAGTGTTAAACACTCTATATGCACACGCTACCTGCCTTAGAAATTAATTTCCCCTTTGCATAAATATGCTCGAGAGCTTAACAAACGACTGTGCCTTGGCGCAATTAAGGATTTGAATTATAAGTCAGAGATGAAAGAAAATGCAGTTGTCTCGCTTTTAATCCACTGTGATTGTACGTGTGTATCTACATTTGTCTTGTCAAAAAGATTTTTATAACATTTAATACCTATTTGTACCATCAATAAAATAGTCTTATTGAGATTATAGCATTTAAAATAGGTGTGTATCTACTGAAAAAAAATGTAATCTAAATAAACTACAAATTAAAAAAAATCAGACTACTGCAATAAGTCGAGGCTAAATCTGGGAAAATGCACAGCATAATCCGTTTAGTGTTCTTGTCCCTTTCTTTATTTTTAGGAACATAACTGTGTGTTGTTTTGTACGTTATAATGATGATTAGGTAATAAATGATGATTCTAGAAATAAGGAATATTTTGCCTCTACTTCAACTTAATCGCTATGCAATGGCATATATTTGCATGAAAGATGTCAAATATTGATTGAGATTGCTGAAAAGAAATTGCGTTTTTTATTTTTCAATAGTTTAAAGTTGTGCACAAAAAGTTTCAAATTAGCTAAGTAAATTAAAATAAATTTCAAATGAATTGCATTTTCAAACATATGGAAATATATTTTTCTGTTTTTGACGAATGTTTTTACTGGGCCCTGTTACCACTCTCCGTTGTCGGTATTAAATATGTGAAGCTATTTGCTATTTATACCGTTCACATGGCTTGATGCAGAATACGATTCTACATGCAATGCAGTAAACAAGTGAAAATCAACATATTTGGATTTACGTCAGTCTGGTTCTGAGGTACAGAATTTACAACAAGCAGTTCTTGACATAGGGTTCAGAAACATTCGGAAATCTTTTAATATGCAGTGAACTCTCACTTATGCGCCGACCCAAGGGACCAACAGAAAAAGGCGCATAAGTGAGAGAGACGCATAAGTGAACAAGTCTATTTAAAGGACTAAAACGCAACATAGGTTCTAATGAGAGCATGAATAAGAATGTTTCTATAGAAAAGGGACATATTACTACGGTTTGGCAATTACTGTAACGTAACTACAATGATAAAGAGAAAACAAAAATTGTAGCATACCTAATTACAAACTGTTCCCTTTAAAACGATGCACAATAGATAATTGTCCCTCTCCGAACTCTAGTTCATGCGGAAAAAATGCCTTCCGTGAGCAATGAAGGCCAACTATTAAAGATGAAAGCGAAGAAAAATGCTTTTTTTTTAAAGAAAATAAATTATTTTTTTACATTTTACGGAAAATTCGGCGCATAAGTGAAATATTTATCTTTAGAGCGACGCAAAAACGAATGATATTATCATTATTGTGCTATGGAATGTGCTAGGACTATTGAAAATCGTCGTATAAATGAAGAAGGCACATAAATGAGGCGGTGTATAAGTGAGAGTTCACTGTAACTCTTATTAGAGGAATGTTTTTGTTTTTACTGCTCACAAAAACCTTTAATGTAGCAAAAATTCTGCTAATATTTCCACATAGTTATGCTTACCCCTTCATCCGTCAAATATTTAGCAATGCTAGCAAATAAAATATAGTTATACTGCATCAATCGATTCCCGCTCCTAAACTCATTAACATTAATATCAATCATTAAACATTAATATCAATCAATCCAATTCGTCGCATCATTTGAACAGGTAAAGCTAAATTAAGTAGTGGTTTAACAATGACAGGAAATCAGTGATGTTCTACAGTAAACGGATTGAAACAAAGTTATCGAAACTCTTTTCATAAACATCTGCTTCTATAATTAAGTTCAGCTCTACATTTGGCTGCAAGTAAAACATGCATTTGAATGTGCATTGTAACAACACGACACCAAATTTTAAACGCATCGCATTTATGACATTGTGTAATGCCAAATAATATTGCAGTTCAGATTGTTTCATAAAAATGATAAATGTTTCGACAAAATGCTTTTCAGCTTGCAAGAAATTTTCCTGTGTTAAAAAATCAGTTGCACTTTTAAGGCATGCACTTACTTGTTGTTAGTTTTTTGCTCCTAAATCAATTTTAGTGCATTACTCACCTTAATAAAAACTTTCGAAACATTTTAAGGGTATTTTAAAATATTTTCTCCTTAGAACTTAGGTTGAACTTATGATATGATGCAAACATTTTGTAAAATCAGTTTTTAATTACTTTGCGTCATGACGAAACTAACAAAAAATTGTCTACGTTGTACTTGAAACTACAAGTAAAAATAAATTACACACTACACTAGCACATAGTATTCTGGGTGTCCTCTGATTAATTACTTTTTATGGTAAATACAATTCATGATGATGTTTTAAAATTTTAAGGGTTTTGCTTCATTAACATTTTCGTTACTTTTAGTTCCAACGGCTATTTTTTTTTTCTTATAAAGTGTTCTAATATTGGGAATGTATTTTAAATATAACACTTTCTTAGGGAAGCAATAGTTAACAATCCACATCTAATATAAGCTTAATGTTACTACGGATTACATTACGAACTCGAAAAATAAAACCAGCAATCATTTGGAAAAACTTATTTTGTTTACGCACTTTTCCTTGTGTACTTTCTGAATATTGCTTTCGGAACTTATCACGTACTCGCAGCAATAGTTCCGTAAAATTTTCCTCACGCACAAGCAACCAAACAACTCTTCTCGACTCGAATTCTTCCTCCAGCGAGGGCTACAATAGGCACGTAGAGCTGTTGACGATTGAGGCAAAGAATCGGATAAAAGTGCTGATGCGATGAAGCAAAGAAATGAGAAACTGGGCAAAAAGAAATTGGATGAGAGGCTGACAACACTGGACATGTGCATAAGGGAGATCACGTGTCTGCAGTATTTTTCGCCCTTGTATTGCTGTTCTTTTGAGAGGCAAGCATTTGTAGACGAATGTATTCAAGCCGGCGCAGTGCGGCTTTTATATCAAATTACAATTTTGTAGTAATGAAGCTTAATACTTTTATTTGAGCACTGAGTAAAATGCAATTAGCTTAGTCAAATATACTTGACTTTAAAGTATACAATAGGGATGCACCGATAAGCAAATCGGCCGATTACCGATGACCCATTAATCGGCTGTTGATAATCGGTCGATTAATCGGCATAGTCGATTAATGAAAAGGATGATTATTTTTCTATTACCAATTTTACCATCACTGTTTTTTCTCCCTTACACAATTCCAAGTTTAGAAATTGTAAGCAATTTATTTTTCAGAGATTTTTTTTCCATTTTCCTAATTTTAACAAAATAATTTCAACATTTCATCGAATTTCTTAGAACAAATTTTCATATTATTGTCAATAATATTATTTGCACATTGTTAGATATGATAACTGGACATGAAATTTTTTTAATGGGGGAGTCTATGGTGAACACTCCAATTTAGGAGTACCTTTAATTCAGTATTTATTAGTAGCAATTTAATTCAATACTTTCATATTCTTTGAAAATTAGAGGTTATCTAAAAGCACTAAGCTAAGGAGAAACTATCGCCACATGAAAAATCAAAATTGCCTAAGTATATTTATTCAAAGTAGGAGAATTAATTTTAAAAAAAACTTTCTATCAACTGTGAGGATTATTATTACTGTTAATAAAACTATTCATCATAGTTTCTTAGTGAAGGTATACTTTAAAGAATAATATTTGAAAAATATTTTTTCGGCCGATTAATCGGCCCGATTTTGCCGATTAATATTAATCGGCAAAGTGGCCGATTATGGCCGATTAATCGGTGCATTCCCTGTATACAATAAAGCAAAATAAAATTTTAAAAATGTTTACATATTTTTTTTCAAGTGTCAATAGATTTGTACAATACATATGATTGAAACTCTCCGTAACTGAAATTAGGTCCCGTGTTATGAAAACTTAAAGTATTTTAAAATTAATGTAAATAAAAACAAAAATGTTATGTGTTTTGAAAATGAGTATAAAAATTAGTTTCAGTACTTTCAGATTGAGTTTGTGATGAGGGTACTTAAAACCCTCGCGTACGAAATCGTGTTTGATTAGTATTAATAAAGCATCAGATATGATACAAAGAAACGAATGGCCTCTGATCTTCACTAATTGCTCTTAACAGCCATTTCCGCAGAATAATTGAGTTTGCTCTTCGTTGTTTAGGTACCGTTGTTTCTTCAAATGACGGACAGTTTTCTTAAATTACTAGAAAAAATTGAATTTTCTTCAAAAACTACTGAAAATGTAAATCTACAGATATATTTTAAGTAACAGAAGAAAAATTACTACAAAATTAACAAAAGAAAAAAAACTCCGGAAGCTACTAATTTTCCGTTAAACCTGAAAAACAAACTTCTGAACTATTTCAGCAGATATTGATAGCAATTGATTTGCCTGTTTTTTTTTTCTCTAAAACGACGATTTTTTTACTATAAGAGCTAATACTTCTTGTAAATACAATGTAACTTTGTTTAGTTGTTATGATTTTGATAATTTTGTAATCATTCGCTCATTTACAAAAAAAAAATCCCATGCCAAAGTATCATTTTGATTCAGTGCTGTATAGAAAAGCAAATTGAAACATAAACCATCACACTACAAGAGAGTGTATTGGTTTACAGCTGTAATCAAATGGAGATGTAAACATATAATTCCCTTATTTCAAGAGAGATTATTGGCAATATGCTAATAATAGAGTGCGCATAATTATTACTTAAGAACTCTCAATGCTTTTTTGATGACATGAAAGCGTAAAACTGAATGAGCTAATTTAAAAGAAAATACTAATCTAACTTACACTAAAAAATGAATGCTGCTTTTACAGTATAATACAGCTAATATCATAACAATAAACTGTAAAAATTGCTACTTTTACAGTAATAAACTGTAAAATTGCTACTTTTACAGTAATAAACTATAAAATTGCTAATTTTACAGTGATAAACTACAAAATTGCTAATTTTATAGTATTAAACTATAAAATTGCTACTTTTACAGTAATAAACTATAAAATTTCTACTTTTACAGTAATAAGCTATAAAATTGCTAAATTTACAGTAATAAACTATAAAATTTCTAATTTTACAGTAGTAAACTATAAAATTGCTAATTTTACAGTAATAAACTATAACATTGCTATTTTTACAGTAATAAGCTATAAAATTGCTAAACTATAAAATTGCTAATTTTACAGTAATAAACTATAAAATTGCTACTTTTACAGTAATAAACTATAAAATTGCTATTTTTACAGTAATAAACTATAAAACTGCTAATTTTACAGTTCATTACAGTGCATTTTACAGTTTTAAATTGGAACCTCTGCTGCCAGTATCATACTGCAGTTTTACAGTATAATACAGCTAAATTTCACGGCAATAAACTGCAAAATTGCTAACTTTGCAGTAAGAAACTGTAAAATAGCTAGTTTTACAGTTTATTACTGCGCGTTTAACAGTTTTAAGTTGGAGCCACGGCTGCCAGCATTATACTGTAAAAACAGCAGTTCATTTTTTGCAGTTCAGTCTTCTATGAGCAAAGATAAATTTCGTGAAAGTTGTTAGGTTTACGTATTTATATATTTTAACATTTTATTGCCGTAAAAGGGTTTTTCAAATCCCAAATTTTAAATCAGAGTAAGAAGTGATTTTTCAAATAAAAAAAGAACAAATGAAAAAAAAATTCATTTCTGAGAAAGAAAGATTAAATTTCTGCAACGAAAAGCAAGAAACAGTTTCATAAAAATCCTTGCAAAGCGAAATATTATTAGATCTTTCTCTAAAAAAAGAGAAAAAAAAAGAATTCAAACAAAACTGAATGCTCACGCGAATAAAATTTTTGCTACAAAGAGAAAGTTTCTTTTATCGTCCGATAGTTCTTAAACGACAGATGGCAGAAAGGAACTGTTATTATGCTGTCGAGTTATTTGATGTGAGGACACATGTCATGTGATAAAACTGGGTAAACAGTTTTCTTTCAACATTTTAGAGAAAATTCTCTTTCGGTTTGCAGAAACGGAAACAGAGCTGAGAAGGGCCAAATATCTGAAAAATGAAAACAATGTTTTGTTTGAATAAGCAAAGAATACTAATAACGATCTTGCAGATGATTTGTAGTTCGTTGAATTTGAAAATAGCAGCTGTACATTTATTAAGTAGAAAGAATAAGTAATATTTTATGAATTTTAGCAATTCCCAGTACAGCCTAAAAATGTTAATATGCAAAGATACATATTTTTAATGTTAATGTCATTTGTTGGTGTATTAATTCGTGTTTTTATATAATGTGTCATTTTAATTACATTACTATTATTAATAATATTATCAATAGTATTATTGATAGTGTGACAACAACAAGCGAGAAATTATGCATTAAAGAAATAGTGCTGCAATGCAAAACAGAGGTTAGGCTTATAAAGCTATCAGTTTGATTCGGCAGGTAGATTTCCTGCAATTACTGACTGTTTATGCGTAATGTAAACCGTGTATTAAATTCTTAAAAGGAAACTTTTTTTTTCTTGCTTCTTTCTTTTTTTTTCTGTTCTTTTTTTTCTTTTTTTTTTTTTTTTGAGCAATCACGAATTCTATTTATTTTTATTTTCGACCGTAGAGGTTGTGTGGTTCCATTTTCAAATTAGACTATGAGACTATCGCCGGCGGGTAGACTCTACTCTACCCCCTCGGGAGTCACCTACCCCTGCTGTATCGCTGCAGGGGCCTTCTGACACTTTTTTCATCGCTGAACAAAGTGCGATATATGCTGGATAGAGGGTTTTTTCCCCTTTTACGTGAAGCAAAAACTATTTAAACCAAAACGCTTAGATTGCCAACTTTTTGTTAAAAATCTCACTACTCTTAACATAGATATGATAGTCGATATTCTACCATTTAAAGCAGCCTGGATTCCGTAAATCTGCAAAAACTTATTGTTTTTTCTTTTAAGTTGTACTTTCCAAATTTCATGAATCAGTTTCTGATACGAATATAACATTCCATTATTTTAATAACACGTACCACATCATCTCCTCCCAACATTAGGTAAAGTTATTTCCAGAAAATCTCACTTGGCGACAAGGCGCAAATACACCCCAATCACTTCAATCGAACACGAAGTTATAAGCAAACACAGTCCACCTCTTGGTTATTGAGCACAAGTGATCAAAACCCCCCATAGCCATTTGTCAGGTGAATCACAACTGCAGTGGAACCGCCCGTCGATGTCGACTCACTCGACCGCACCTGCCCCTGATGCCCATGGTACTTAATAGATACAATCAAATATTAAGACTTCGCCAAATGGTCGCCACGCCTTCTTGGGTGAACCATTAAGGTGATCGCTAAAGACACTGCAATCAGCGTCTTTAGACGAGTGGTTCGGTGCGCATCGTAGAGGTTTATTGTTCTGGATGATTATGATTAAAGGTTTCGAAAGCGAGGGACAAGATTGACTACTAGTCAAATAAGTTCAAGTCTAATTTTTTAACTAATGTATTTTCATTTCATGGGTTCATTTTGTTTTATTTTTCTTCTAAAAGAAACTTTTAGCACTTTCGATCACAGTTATTCCTTAAAAATTCTTGCATTCCAAATGAAAGATTTTTTTTTTTTTTTTTTTTGTACATTGCAATCCCTAAATTGTTCTTCGAAATACCCAATACAAATTCTTGTTATGTAATATAAATAACACGTATTTATAAGTAATATAGATAAATTAACATGCATTCACATGTTTGTGGAAATTAATGTTTCATGTTCATTTCACAACATAATTTGAATTCGGGAGTTTTCTTATAAATACAATCAAATTACTTCGCCAAATGGTCGTCTCGCCTTCTTGGGAGCCATTAAAGTGATTGCTAAAGACAGTGCAATCAGCATCTTTATGCGAGTGGTTCGGTGCACATCACAGAGGTTTATTGTTCTGAATGAGTATGATTAAAGGTTTGGAAAGCGAGGGACGGGATTGACTACAAGTTGGACAAGTTCAAGTCTAATTTTCAAACAAAGGCATTTTCATGGGTTCCTTTTAGTTTTTTTTTTTCTTCTAAAAGAAACTTTTCGAACTTTTGGGCACATATTCTTTCAAAATTCCTACATTCCTAATGAAATTTTTTTTTATACATCGCAAACCCTAAATTGCTCTTCGAAATACCAACGACATATTCATAATAAATAACACGTATTCATAATTAACATACATTCACATGTTTCTCGAAATTAATGTTTCATATTAATTTCACAACATAAATTGAATTCGGGAGTTCAGTTTTCTTACAATACAATCAATATTAAGACTTCGCCAAATGGTTGCCACGCCTTCTTGGATGAACCATTAAGGTGATCACTAAAGACACTGCAATCAGCATCTTTATGCGAGTGGTTCGGTGCGCATTGTAGAGCATTATTGTTCTGGAAGATTCTGATTAAAGGTTTCGAAAGCAATGTACGAGATTGACTACAAGTTGGACAAGTTCAAGTCTAATTTTCAAACAAAAGTATTTTCATGGGTTCATTTTATTTTATTTTTCTTCTAAAGGAAACTTTTCGCACTTTCGGGCACATATATTCATTCAAAGTTCTTGCATTTCAAGTAAAATATTTTTTATATATATTGAAAGCCCTAATTAGCTCGTCAAAATACCCAACAGAGATATTCTTGTTATGTATAATAACACGTTCTTATAAGTAGTATAAACAAATTAACATACATTCATATTTTGGTCGAAATAAATGTTTCATCTTTATTCTACAACACAATTTGAATTCGAGAGTTCAATTTTCTTGTAATACAATAAAATATTAATATTTCTCGAAATGGTGAACACGCCATCTTGTAAACCATTTAGGTGATCGCTAAAGACCCTTCAATCAGCATCTTTATGCAAGTGATTCGGTGCTCCATCTCCAAGGATTATTGTTCTTTAAGTTTATGATTAAAGGTGTAGAAAGAGAAGGACATGATTAGTTTGACCTTTACGACAACCTCAAGTATATATTTTTTTCACTACTTTACTTTAATTTGATGAGAACATTTTATTTTTTTTATCTTCTAAAACAAACTTAGCACTTTCGGACACATATATTTTTTCCAGATTCTTTTCCTCATAACTAAGGAACTTTTTGAATGTATTATAAAACTGAAACTGCTCGCCGAATTTCCTAATGCACTTCCTTATTATCTATAATAACGCGTATTAATCAATAATATAAATAAATTGACCTAATTTTTTATATTTCTTAATAGTAATGCTTCAACTTGATTTCCCATAAAAGTTTGAGTTCGAGACTTCAAATGAGTGATCGCTACAGTCAGTTTACTTTGTTTTGTGGTAGAAAAAAATTGAACAAACATTTTTATATGCCGCTTCTTTTTAATAAAACTCCAAATTCGTAAAATCAGAACAATTACAAAAATGAGCGCATATAAATACCGCAAAATGAGTAAAAGAATAGAATTTCTCTTCATTTGAACCAGTGTTGACACATTAACTATGTTATTAAATCTGTAATTTATAGCAGCTATATTACACAGCATAGAATTGTACCCATTTATCGCGAAGTCAAAAGTGACCAAATATGTTTCTTACAGCCGTAATTTCGCTATAAAAAGATATATAATAGAGTTAAACGTGAAGACGCATTGAAAATATTACGTTATAGCTATATATTCACTTTAAACGGCTTCGCTATATGAGGGCAGGATATTATAGTTTTTTTTTTTTTTTTCACTATGTTTAAAATTTTACTATGAAGCATTAGACAAAGTATCACAAATTTAATTGCAAAAAAATAGACTCAGAAATAAATTTCATTGCACAAATACATAGCGTTGATAGAGCTTAATTTTATAATACATTTGAAAAGAGTAAATTTGAATGATTAATACTGAAAATACCTTTTCTTAACAAGCACTGCCTTTTTGGGAAGCTTTTTAAATGAAAACAGATAAGTCCATCATCTTACCTGAAAAGAAAAGAAACACATTTTAATTTTGATTAAATAATAACAGTTCATGATCATATTTTTTAGGGAAATCGTAAGGATTATTATTTATTTTTATGTAATCACACAAATTTCAAATCCCAAGATTGCTTTGAAATTTTTATTTCATTTAAAATTTTAAAATTGCTAAACTAGGAAACATCTTACTTAGGCTATATTTAAAAGAAAATCCGGTTTCATCTAAATCGTCTTTTAACTTCCTTCCAGATACGCAAGAAAAATCTCAACACTAATGTAATTTATTCTTGTTTGAGATTTTCAACTACAAAAGTTGAAATTTCTTGATAATTGTGAAAAAAATTTAAAAGGGATGACATGTAAATGCAATTCGGTATAGAGATTTTTTTTTTGTATAAGAGTATAGTGCATGAAAATGTTTTAAACAAATTTCCTATTTTTGTAATAAAAACAAGTTAAAAGGTTATCTTCTTTTTAATTCACAGCTATGCCAATAATTAACCTGAAAAATTAAAGTACTGATTGATTTTGAAGAATTATCAACAATCATTTAACAGTTATTTCTCAAACGCTCATTTGAGCTGCTGAAAGATGCACATGTTATCTCGCTTTGCGCAGCAAGAAACATGCATCAAAAATTGTGTATTTTTTTTTTATTCCTAACTTTGTCTTTGCGCTAACGTGGCACAGTCAATAATAACTTTACCTGATTAAAAGTATGTGGATGACTAATTAAAGTTTGCAAAAGAAATCTTTCAAAGTTTGTTAATCGGATATTACGCGCAAGCATTGATACATAAAAATCTCAAATGAGCAACACTTTCTTATTGAGTGTTTGTTAAGGTATGTGCGTAAAGAGGCATTTTCATTAAAAACATTTGCAAACTTTTACAAAAATACTATAAATAGAAGTTCAATCAATAATGTTCAAGTTTACAGACCGTCTTCAGTGATCTTACATATATTTCCATTTAAATTTTACTGTTTCTTTTTTTCTTTTTTTTCAGTAGATCATAAAGTTACTCCTATTTTTAAAATTAATACATTAGTTGTTCTAACTGTACGTTTCATTTAATTACGAGGATTCTTATTCTCTTCTGTGCAACTTTAATGATTGCTTTATCGGGGTAAACTTTTTAAAATGTTTTTTTTTTTTTTTTTTTTGCATGATATTTGAAGGGTCAGGGGGAAAAACCACGGTAGTCCACTTTTTGTTGAATTTAAACTGATGCTACCACCTGTTAGAAAAATAAGTGTAATTTCGTTTAGTATATGCAATATTCGTGAAAAAATACTGTAGTCCATGTATTACTGTCATTTTAGAACAAGTATACTGGGGAAGTTTATGAGTTCGTAAAGTTTAAATTTCGTTTTTCTCAAAATGAATCAAATGTGACTACCATGGTTTTTCCCCCTGACCCTTCATTTACCTTAAACAGAAAGCTCTAGAACATAGAAACTAAACAAAATAAAGATTAACATTTGAAAAAAAATGAATATTTCAAAACTCCAATCCTTAATTATAAAATTTGTTACAAAAAAAAGACATTAAAAAAAAATATATATACATTCTGGTTTTTACCAAAAAAAGCTTTAGTATCATTTGGCAGAAAAATCTTCTTTTTTCGTATTACATCATTAGACAACAGTATTTTTTTCCGTTTTCAAGTGTAGGCGTTACTTTAATGGGCATTTCATCTAATCAAGAGTTATTAATACAACTACATGATGAAATGTTACGAATGAGGAAGCTTGCGGAAACGCTGGCTTCTAGCTGTAACCTTGAACGGAATTGATGCCGTTTAAGTTTTAAGGTCGACGTTCAGAGAAGGGCTTTTCTTTTCTTTTGCAGCTTGGGTTGCACACGAAATGACTAAAAATTCTGAAGTTGTGATTGAATCAAGGGTCCACAATATTTAGCTGTGAAATGTAACGTGCGAATGGCTAAATATCGAAAAAAAAATTGTGCATCAATTATTTATTAAAACACACTGTGAAAAATAGATGTTGTTTTTGCAGTATAATGCAGCGAATTTTACAGAAGTAAATTGTAAAATTGTTAATTTTGTAGTAGTCAACTGTAAAATTGCTAGTTTACAGTGATAAACTAAAATTACTAGTTTTACAGTTTGCTACTGAGCAGTTTAAAGTTTTGAACTGGACCTTCTGCTTCCAGTATTATACTGTTATTTTACAATATTATACAGCTAATTTTGTGGTAAAATGTTATGACAAAACCTTTGATTTTACAGTAAGAAACTGTAAAATAGCTTGTTTTACAGTTTATTACTGTTTTTGTAGTTTTATACTTAAGCCTCTGCTTTCAGTACTATACTGTAAAAACAACAGTTTATTTTTTGCAGTGGGATTGACTCAAGGGGTTCACAATAATTAGCTCCGAAATGTTACGTGTTAAATGTGTACGTAAGCTAAATCTGTAAATATTGCTTGTGAATTATTCATTTAATAAAATACTATTTAAAAAGACAAAAAAAGTAACTTTAATATATACATTTGAATTTCAACCCTTTAACAGTTTCATTTTGCTTCAGAACTCAGTTCGAAACACTTTTATTAAACATTTTTTTTGATCACTTTACATTTACACGCTTTTTTTTGGACCATTCAAAAAAATAAAAAACACAATAAATTGCAAACTAATAATTTACTGGACAACTGTCGCCAACCATAAGAATATTTTATTTCTAACTAGCTGACCCGGCGAACTCTGTTTCGCCTTCAAGGCAATAAATAAGCAAATTTTTGAATTTATTAAGCTTTTTTTATTAGAAAATACAAAAAAAAAATTAAGTACTTGCATTAATCATTCATTATTGTTTCTGTATTTTAGTACATAGGTTGCTCTTCACTTAAGTACCTTGTGATGCATAACATTTTTTGTTTTATTATCAGGCGCAAAAACAAACAACGCAGATGGTCTGCCGACCCGTGAACATGCCACATATAATTGACCATGGGGAAAACAGTGATGTTCTAGATTCAAACCACAAACTTTTAAGGATTGGCCTTGTGATTTGTTGATGGTCATGACAAATGCAAGACGGATCGGAAATTTAAGTCTTTTAAATTCAAACGGCATATCAGTTGGGATCATCGTGATCCTCGGAATGAGAACTTCCTCACCTTTGAATTTTCCTTTTAGTATCGTCGTGTAAATTATATTGTTACTGCAGTTTCGTCATATAGCGCCATAGATTCGACGATTTGAGGCAAGCGTTTATTTCGTCGGCAGCCGTAGATCTTGGAATTCAATGCAAAAAAAAAATTTCAATTCGGTACAGCCGTTCTTGAGTTATAAATATTGTAACTACCACGACTTTCTTTCTTTATATATATATATATATATATATATATATATATATATATATATATATATATATATATATATATATATGCATCGCAAAAAAGTCAAATAATTTTTTTTTCTCCAAAAGCCATCAGCTTCAACATACATGAGGACTGCGTACTGTGCGCTTTGCCTCCTGACAAACACAAGACAGATTTACGCCACAGAGAGGATGAAGTAACATCCGTGGGCAAGGCGGGATTCAAACCCGCTACCACTTGCTTACGAGGAGAGTACTCTATCTCTAGGCCCACATGGCCCCCAAATAACACTTAATTCACTGGTAACTCACAACCTATTTTACTGCGCTCCAGAAGCTGTCAGAACATGTACTTTATGTCGCTCGGCGACAGAGGCTCAAAAAAGGCTTAGTTAAAAAGATATTTTTTTTTCGGAGTGCTTATCAACTAACTGCTTCCATCCATAAGTCCATCCAAACAAACTTTTGTATATAGTATAATAGTAGTAAGAAGAACAACCTCTTTAACTGCAGTCAAGGAGCTATACCACCAAGCGCTTTCCACCTCTTAGCCTCAGAGGCGTAAAAACTCTTATGTGACAATCGTTTCTGACAGCTGATCACATATAAATTTCAAGGGAAGTAACACGTTTGTTTATAATTTACTTCACAAAAAAGTCAAATAACACTCAACGCACCGCTAACTTACAACCTGTTTACTGCGCTCCGGAAGCTGCCAGAACGTGTGCTTTATGTCGCTCAGCCATGGAGGTGTCAAACAAGGCTTTGTAAAAAGGCTTAGTCAATAAGACATTTTTTCTATTTATGTAACTGACACACATAAATTATAGCCTATGTCCGTCTCTGGCTTTAAGCTACCTACCCACCAATTTTTAGTCATATCGATACAGCCGTTCTTGAGTTATAAATAGTGTAACTAACACGACTTTCTTTTATATATATAGAAGATAATAATAAAAATTTTGGAAAACACTGAAAGCTTAGTAGAAATCATTCTCCTTCCGATGTACGGGCAATTCTGTAAAGGCCAGAAAGCCACTACTGACAACATGCAAAATTGGAAAGGGGTAAAACATAATATTTTTTAAGAAAATATTTTAAAACTCGAATAAAATATAAAAAATGCTACCTTAAAAGTAGGAGTTAGAACTGGTGAACATATATTTTTTAACATATTACATTCTGATAAGTATACTGCATTTTTGAGGTACGTAGAGAATGTATTAGAGAATATTTAAATAGGCGATAAAAAACAGGCGTGTAAAAAACAGTGATAAAAAACAGGCATGTAAATGCATTACAGCTACTTATTTGAAAATTACAAAAGATTCCAAAGTTTACTTGTCAATTTAATAGAGAAAAACGATTTTTATACATCTATTTAATTCGAAAAAAAAAAAAAAAAACAAACAAACAATAAAAGTAAAAGTGAATACATTGGGCTCGAAAAGCTGTGGATTTTTCGTGAATTTGGAGGATGTTATTGAGAGAAAATTCCTCAACATTTGTTTTTTCTTATCTGTGTTAGAAATCTGAAATAAGTGTTTCTTAGTTCTTTCAATTTCTTATTCGGTATTTTTTAAGCTATTATTCATCTAAATTTGCTTGTAAATTGTCACATGATTTTTAATTTTATTTGTTAATCTAACATAATTAACTAGGGAATTTCTAGATAAATAGAAAATTTTCAAACGGTTTTAAAATAAAGTAATGCAGATGATATAGTTATTCTCAATTAAAATAGGCTACAGAAAATCAGAAAAAAGTGTTAGTTCGGTTATTTGTTACGTAAAGTGCACAAATAGCCATAAACAGTTTTTTTTCCTTGAATATGAGCTGAGAAAAAAATTAACATTATTCTTACTTAGAGTAACGCATAAAATCGCACTCTGTACATTACAAGCACAAAAAAACATAATGTTTCTGTCATCATTTAAAGCACACCATTATAATATACCTTTTAAAGAAATGACTTTTTTTTTTACATCATCCTCTGAGCAAGTATAACTAAAATAGACCAATAGTATCTAAACGCATGCCTAAATTGCATCATCTTTTATAGTACCACGCACAAAAAACGCACAAAGCACTCATTTTTCACCCATCAAGTGGCTCCCAGATCCCCCCATTTCATATCTATTCATTCTTCCTCTCTTCTACAGCGCCCTTTCACTTTTTCTCCCCAATACCCAGCGCTAAGCATCTCTATTGTCCTGTTTGAAGAGATTTAATCTCACTGGGGAGCTTGATGAAACTTAATTGAGACACTGGCTTGCTTGAGAAAAAAATTTAATGAAAGGCTGTAGAGATCCACTACAAAGGACGAAGTCATAACGAAAGGGAGAAAAAAAAGATAAACAAAAGGAAGATGGGAGAATCTTTCCGGGTGGGAGTACCGTGATGTAATGAGTGATGGGAAGGAACGCACGGTGGGTGGATAAAAACTGTAATTAATGGAAGTTGATTGGCTGCTGTCATCACGTTGTCTGGGAACATAAAGGATGTAGTTATAGGTAGTTCATGCGAAAAGCAAAAATTAAAAACATTTATCTTCTGGTGTAAATAAATAAACGTACAGATAGATTTTTTTAATACTTCTACTATATATATATGTATATGATAGTCTTTTTGAACACTTTTATCAATCATTATTTATGTTAAGTATCAAAATAATAGTAATAATTAAAAGGAGAAAAAGAAAAACAAAAGGAAGATGTGAGAATTTTCCGGGTGGAAGTGCCGTGATATAATAAGTGATGGGAAGAAGCGCAAGGTGAGTGGATAAAAACTAATTAATAGAAGTTGATTGGCTGCTCTCAACACGTTGTTTGCGAATATAAGGGATGAAGTTATAGGTAGTTCATGCGAAAAACACAAATTAAAAACATTTATCTTCTGGTATAAATAAATAAACGTACAGAGATATTTCTGTCACTTCTACTACGGTGTTTTGACTCTTTGTATTAAAAAAAGCAAGGTAAATTGCTATTAGTTTGTTTTCTTCAGTTAAAAGTTATGCTTTTACGCTACTGCCTAAAGTAAATCTATGCTTATGTAACTAATAGAATAAGTAAAATTAATAATAAAATAATAATAATGTAAAGTCAAGTAGTATTTTAATTTTCCCAGTGTAAAGTTGGGTAAGATGACGATACTAAACTTCGAAGAACAATCCTCGCTTTAGGATGTAAATGAAAAATTTTTAAACTAGACTTCTGCAAAGTTTCTACGCTAAAAAAATTTAATTTATGGGTATCTTCTATTGAAATATATTTAAAAAGTTGCAAAAAATATAAATCCATTTTTTTTTGTCATTTTACCCCACCTATAGAGTAATAGTAAGGGGTAATAAATGATATTAGGTTAGTGAAAAAATGTCCTTTAAACAGGTTTAATCCTCCTAAAATTAAATAGTTCGAAACAAATTTTTTTTTCTAGAAACTGCTGTTAACATAAGCATTATGAATTATTACAAAACATTATCTTATTATTTGTTCGCTGCACTAAAATCATGTTTAATATATTTGAGACTTCTTCTTCATAATTTCACTCGCATTTAAGATAAAAAAGTGTCTTCTATTCATTTCAAGAAAATATTACGAAATAACGGTGAGAATAGAAAAACAATTAAATAATAAAATAATTGATTTTTTAATTTCATGTGTTTAGCAGTTTACAATATTTGCTTAACGTCATTTTGGCTAAATAATTTTTAGAAGTTAGTTTCATTTTTTAAACTCTGCAAAAGAAGAAGAGAAAATAACTTTTTATACTGCGTTTTTTTTTCTTCCCAATTAACCTGGATAATTCACTTTAAAAAAATACGTTCCTTTTACTGTTAATCAAGTTAGAGTAATGAAGCAGATAAAGTTATTTGCACGAGAATTTTATTTAACTTTCCGCGTAATAGTTTTACATATTGCGTAAGTCTAAGTGCTTAGAAATAGTCGTTATTAAATTACTATTCATACTATAGTAACACTTATTCTCGATGTAAGTTTAGTTTTTCTGTAACAAATTAGCAATAATTAAGTGTACAAAATAAGCATAACACAGTTGGCTGAGAAAATCTAGCTTAACGCAACTGAAATCTTAAACACCATATGGTACGAAAATGAGTATACATACGTACTTGCGTTACTAGTTAGTCGGATTGCAAAAAGTAAATATCGGTCATATTAGTTTCATCAAAAACTTATGCCTAAATTAACTTTGCATAATACAATTACGTCGTATACAGTTGAATGAGTTGCTCTTAAGTAAAATTAAAACCAGTATTTGGAGCCATCCATACGTACACTTTTTTTTTATGATTTGGATTATTTCTCGAGATTCACAGGGTGATAAAAAATATGTGACAACAGGAGGGAGTTACAGCAGCGTTTTACAATTTTTTTCGACCCGAGAACTGCCGAAGCATTTTGGAACTATTTCGTTCTCTATTTTTTTTTTTCTTTTTTTCAAAAAAAGAAATGATTCTTTTGACTCACGGACTCTTAAAAACGAATGAACACATTATTCAGCGGTAGGGTCCTCCGCCCCATTTTTTTGGCTTTCTTTTATCAACACAAAAATAAATAAATAAGACTTTCGACTTGCAAACTATTAAAATGTGAGCATTTTGAAAAAATAATAATAAAATATTCTGATAATTAATCACAATATTCATGTAAAAAAATGCCGTATAGAATATTATAACATTTTTTTAGACTAGGATAAGTAAAAAATCTCTGACCAGTAAAATATTTCTGCGGGCCGACACCGGTCAGCCGGATCACCAGTTCAGAATCATTGGGTTACAGGATCGATACCAAGTAGGAATCATACAGGAGCATTAGTTCAGAAACGCGATTTGGACGATTTACATGCACACAAAGCCAGAAACCTTACTGATGTGTAGAAAGTTAAAAATTTAGTAGGCAAATATGATTTTGCATGACATTTTAATAGTAGCCGGTAGGTAAGAAAACTACCGGCTCAGATTACAACTAGAACAAAGACTCCGTTACTCCAAATAATCACGACTCCAACTGGATGGCATTATGCAAAAAGGAGTTAATCTACAAAAATCTGATTTTGAGATAATGGGCTTTAAAGTCAACAAACTCTGGCAAAAATCATGAGCTCTATATAAATATACCAATGATATGTTACCATGAAACGCTGATAGGGCTTAAATCATTTTTGCTTAATGTAGAAAGCAACATATTTTACCATCAGAGTTGGATAACTCATTTTTTTATGTTTTGTGGGTTAACTCCTTTTTGCATAATGCCATCCAACTCTTAGTCCATAGCATTGGCAGAATTCATGAAGCTTGCTCCCAACTCACAAGTCCAAACTCCTCTACAGTCAACTTTTGCCAAAAAACATACGTGTGCTTTGCTACTTGGTAGAATAAAAAGTCTAAGCTTCAGTTGAATAGGGAATTGCGTTGAAGGAATTTTCCTATGCGTGAGACCCACTTTTGGGAAGTTGACAGATTTTGACTGCGACTCCAACTGCTGGAATTTCATAGCTTTCGTATTTCAGCCCTGACTTCTTTGCCCAAAAACTAGCCAGACTCCAATTCAAGGCTCCGATTTGGACTCCGTAGACTTACACAGAGAAACAATAAAACATCTAAGCGAGGTAACATATACAGTCAAGCCCGCTTAATGAAAAGTATTCTTATAAGCGGAATATTCCATTATCCGGGGAACAAAGTAATATTTTACAACGGTTTGGGGGGGTGGGGTGCATTGAAAATGTATTATACTAAGCGGGATATTCGTATAACCGATATTCTAATAAGCGGGCTCAACTGTAGTACAGTTTTTAATGCTCATAGGGAACGCTTTATCCAAGCCAAAACGTCGTGCTGATCGTGAATATCTATCCCGAACACAGAAATGCACTTGGCATCTGGTAGCTGTACCATAAATGCCTTTTAAGACCATTGGAGTGTAAAGTTCATTCAAAGCGCTTTGATTAAATGCAGGGCATATCCGGAGCTGGAGAAAATGACGGGGCAGAGCTATATTGACGTGGCCGGAAATATCTTATGTTTATCTGTCTCTCAAAGCACATAAAAATCACCATCGACTAACACATTTTTTTAAAACTATAAAAATTTACAGTTTAGCCCATAAGTATACTGCCTACTTCATATTCACTACCTAAATCATCCGAAACCTAATTTATATAACAATGAATCACTTTATTATTATTTATATACAGTACCTAGATCATCCAAAACCTAAGAATATAAATTTGAATCAATTATCTATGTACCTTAATCATCCGAAACCTAAGTATGTAACAATGAATAAATTCATTATCAATTCGTAATATTGTGATTATACTAAGCTTTTGGCTTCGACGATGAAACTAATGGCTTTTGTAAAAAGTAGATGTTCTTTATTAGTAAAATAAAATAATGTGAATGTTTCATTTTATCCACAATTTGTAAAATAAATGAAATATTTCAAAATGCCAATTTTTAATTACTACTGCGAAACTGACATTTAAATATTCAACACGACCTTAAAAAACCCTTCAGAAATTGAATGCTTAGCAAGAGGCATTGGCTGAGCAATTTTAATTTCAAATAAAAACCTAACAGCATCAAAGGAGACATTTTTCTTTCAAACTAACATTTATTTAAATTCTGTATGAGTATATACTGTTTCGCATTTACTAATGCACGGTTGACTCTTTCGCATTTCTAAGCTTTATATTAAATAGGTAAGGTGTAAAATCATCGACGTAGAATGATGATATTCAAAGGAAGAAAACCTTGAAGAGAGCATTTAAAAAAAATGAATAATTTTAACTTAACGATTTTCTTTAAGAGCTAATCATATGTGTTCCATGCAAACATAAAAACTAGCAATAACTTTTGTTCATTCTTTAGTTATAAGCAAAAAAGAAAAAAAGAAAACGGGTAACCTTTTATCGAAAAAAAATAAATAAATAAATAAAAATAAAATACTGTTCCATTTTTTCCTTTTTTTTTCTTTATTGAATAGCTTATCGTGTATGTGCTGTACAAATAAAAAATATAGCATTAATCTTTTGTTTGCTCTTGTGTTACAAGGTAACCTGAAGTAAAAAAGGATAACTTAAAAAAAATTAATTCTAAAAACGCCTTTTTTTTTTTTTTTTTTTTTTTCAAAATTTATTTTTATCATTTTATTTTTAGTTCATTAGCCAGTGCAAACAAAATGAAGGTTGAGGCCTGGCACATTTTTTTAAAAGTTCGCTAGCAAACCGAGAACTATTCAAGAGCTCAGTTCACGCCTTAATAAATCAAGTTTTTTTTTCATAAGGCTTAAAAAACCCTCCTAAAAACTTGCACTTCAAAAAAGTTTGAAAAGCTAGAGCTTTATCAAAGTTTTCAAAATGAGAGTGGAAAAATACGGTCCTTAAAATATTCCCTTTTTTTTCGTATTTTCGTTTATTAACGATGCACTGCTTTGTATGTTGCTGCATTATCCGTATAACTGCTGGGTTTAAATCGTCATTTGGTTTAATTATGCCAAAGCAATGAAAAAAAAAAACACGGATAACTTGGTTTACTAACCGCTTTTTTAAGGAAAAACTGCACCGAACAGTCAAACATGTTAATTAGTGGCTTAAGCAGTGCATTTTAAGTAACTAATATTTTTGGCGTTTTATTTATTTATTTATTATTATTATTATTTAAGTAATTAATTTTTTTGCAATTTAATAAAAATCTTCGAACACACACACTTTATTTATACGATTCATTCCTGTACATTTTCCCTATACGAGGCAATTGGGTTTCCTCCAATGGGTAAGTGGGTCCACGCCTAAAAGTGTCGATTTACAAATGACAAGTACCTCTGATGAAGAATTTTTTTATGGTTAAAAACATGCTTATCATGAACATTCAAAAAGGAATTGATATTTCAGTTTTGAAATCTACAAAAACTGGTAGCTATGCTTTTGTGACACTTGCATAAAAGAATACCATAAAGTATTATGTAGCACATCAATTTTGGAACTTGATGATGCAAAAAAAAATTGCGAGAAAGACACATTTTATTAGCCTGATGCATATGGTATTTGAATTATTCCTGTTGATTAATTGATAATGATTTGTCTCTGCCAACTTGAAATAGATGCTGTCATTTAGTGTTTTCATTTTTTTTCAAATAATAATGCTTGATATCAAAATTGATATTAAGTGTATATGATCATTCAACACTACTTTACGCAGGGTGTCACAGGAGTTTGTAACTGTTTTTATTTTCCTTACAAGTAAATGTAACTTTAAATGTTGCAAAGCAAAAATTGGTGCAATATGCACCACCTTCCTGTACGTTATTTGTAAAATATGCCTTTTATTTGCAAAAATGGTACCCCTAAAGTATAAATGAGTATCATGCTAATTTCTACCCCCCCCCCCTCCCACTAACCCAGCTTTTTTTTTATTTCTTTCTCTCTCTCTCTCTCTTTTAGTAATTTATTTCGTACAATAGGTATTGTTTTCTTCCGTGCCGTTTTCGTAAGATGTGTAAATGAACAAAATGTTTATACTTAATGTGACTAAGGTATAAATAAAATTGAAGCGCAACACAAAAAGCATACAAAATGAAAGAAAAAAAATCTGACTACTTTTTTTAAATTCATTTCTTAAAAACAGTTTTTTTCTTTCCAACTCAAATATTTCCTTTAATGCGTTTTTATAAGATATATCAAAAATATGAAAAAATGCACTTAACTCGAGAGGGTGAAATGATTTTTTTCCTCCAGTAATGAGAATTTAAATTGTTTTATGTCATGCGAAAAACTTTATTTTTTCTCTTAAGTAATTTTTTCCATACATTTCTTTTTAAGTTTCGA